>JARSSU010013595.1:0-114413 GCA_029619165.1 Eurosta solidaginis
GGCAACGAAGAGACATTTCACGCACACACTTGTGGTCATCAGCCGAAGAAGTTGCTCGCACGTACACACGCATATGACTATGAGAAACGCATAAACTACAAATATATGTACATGTATATAGCTGGTAACCAAGCAGAAGATTCTAGAATGTGAAACATCTAGATCTTTTGAGAAATATGCGGACAAGACAAGAGAGAGTATAAAAGCAGCGAAAGCTGAGGAATGACTAGTCAGTTTGATTTAACCACGCTATTAGTTGCGAAGTGCAGTATAATTGTACTACTACCAAAGTAGTCTAATAAAGACCATATTACAATACAGAATATTGGAGTTATTTATTCGACAGCTTAGCGATACGAAGGTTTGCAGAAGGTGCATAATTGTCAGAAATCCCCAGAATTCGTTACAATATTCTGAAGTAGTATCTCACAAACTGAAATTCACGGAAATGGAAGTCAGACGGGGAGCTAATAATATAGACAGAGCGGTAACGACTGACAATGATATTGGCAGACACTTTTCTCTCTGTTAGGTATCGTCATTGTGAATTACAAACTAAACATAACTCACCTCCAATTATATATACTCACCTTAAGAATTACCTTAGTTATTATTCGCATCTCATTATTAGTCTAGAAGAAGCATACAGTCAGTCAATAAAGTGAAGTCATGAACAAACAACTCTTCTGTGCGTTTCACTCGGTACATAACATATTGGCGACGAAGTAAAAAGGAAAAATAAAATTAATTTTTTTCCTCTTCTTTTGTACATACAAAAGAAATTGAAAGTGCAGCAACTGTAATTTCAGAGCTAAACAAAATGTATCATAAACTTTACTATAATTCCAGACGAACCTCAAAATACGGTAACCATATACCATCCAAATAATGTGCAGCAATTTTCTCCACAAACGGAATCATGGATATTGTGGAAAGAAAAGTTAGAAATTCATTTTGCGGAAATAAATTGCACAGAAGAGAATGCAAAAAAGGCTACTCTTTTAAAAGCCATTGGCCCAACACCATATGAGGTTTTGCACAACCTCTGCAGCCCAGCTGCACCGGTATCAAAAACGTATAAGGAGCTAAGTGACATACTCAAAGTTCATTACACTCCACCGTCCATTGTTTTCCGCGAGCGTCAGAATTTTCACTCAGCAACACAAGCTGAAGGTGAAACGGTATCGCTGCAGTGGCATGCAAATTTGGTGACAACCTGTCAGCCTTTGTAATGGATCGTTTCATAATGGGTCTTCACAGCGGAATATTTGAACGTATGTGCGAAGAAGGCGAGAACATATGCATTGACCAAGCACTCCGAAAAGCTCTCATTATGGAGATGAAACTGTCATCGACAAAGCATGAGCACAACTTGCAAGTGAATTATACCAAAAGTGGCAAGAGTAATAACAAATCGAAAAGCTCAACTTCTGACACTTCAAAGCAAGACAAAAACATGACCGTAAAAAGAAGAAAGGAACTCACAATACATCAACAAAATACGCAAAAGCTTGCAATCACTGTGGGCGGCGAAATCATACAACTAGCGAATGTCGATACAAGAATAGCAAATGTCATAAGTGCGGCAAAATTGGACACTTAAGGCTGGTTTTCATTATGTCAAAATCACTGACATCAAATACTGACTTAACTGTCACCATGGCGATTTGGTGTCAAATGTGTTTTCATTACATATAAAAAACTGGCATGAAGTCGATATAGCAGTGTGTGTTAAATACTGTCATCAAATTCTGGTGTCAGTCGATTGACATCCAGTTTTCACCACTGATGTCAAAGGTTAAGTAAATATTTTTGACAGCCCATCAGCTGTTGCATTCTTTTGAACAAAAGACAAAAATAAAAGTGGAGTGCGAGAGTGAATTAAATTTTGTAAAAGTCGATCAAATAATTAATTTTAACAAAAAATGCTGAAAAATAAACAAATGGCGATAGCTGCTGCGACTCTTTGTTTTGTGACAAGCCTAAGGGCATGGAGAAGAAAGCGGCACCAGCTAAGGAAGCGGAAGCAGTGGTGGGTTAGGCCAGGCTTCGGGATAGAGGAACATGTGGGTTCTACGCTACACTGCGTTCTAAGCTGTTCGTGCTAGATCCAAAATGGTGTAAAAATTTTTTGAGGATGACTCTGGAGGACTTTGACTTTCTTGTGGAGCGCATAACCCCATACGTTTACAAATCTAATACGAAGTTCCGGGATGCCATCTCGGTAGGGGAGAAGTTGGCAGTAACTTTACGTTACTTGGCAACAGGAGATAGCTTTTTCCAGCCTGATGACTGTTTTCCTGTTGGGAAAAACTACCATCTGTCATGCAATACGTGAGACATGTCGTGCTATTTATGAAGCTTTGAAAGACGATTTTTTAGAAGTGAGTATTCATGTGATTTCTTTAATCACTCAGAAATCTACACATATATTAATGGTGGTTATATTTCGTCAAGGTTCCCAGCAGTCAGGCAGAATGGACAGAAATTGCTCAACGTTTTGAACAGCGGTGGAATTTCCCTAATTGCTGTGGGGCACTTGATGGGAAGCATGTAGCTATTCAGGCACCTGCAAACTGCGGCTCTGAGTACTTCAATTATAAAAAATTCAACAGCATTGTTCTCATGGCTCTAGTGGACGCCGACTACAAATTTTTGTTTGTAGAAGTTGGAGCATATGGCCGTGAATCTGATGGTGGTGTATTTGGAAGGTAATTCTGCTACAAAATCTTGAAATTTAGTGTAAATAATCATTAACTCTTATTCCAAAATACACAGATGTCCACTTTCTACTGCACTTGCTGAAAATACAATTAATTTTCCACCACCGAAGCCACTTCCACATGAAGGAAATGAAATGCCTTTTGTCATTGTTGCTGACGACGCTTTTCCTTTGAAAACGTACATAATGAAACCTTTTTGTTATCGTGAACAAGTTATGTCGCACAAAATTTTCAACTATAGGCTATCTCGAGCCAGAAATGTAGTTGAAAATGTGTTCGGAATATGTGCATCGCGGTACCGAATTCTGAGAAGGCCAATGGACGTGAAACCAGTATACGCGAAAGCTATTGTTCTGGCCATTTGCGTCCTACACAATTTTCTTTTAAGCCGCAAATCAGTATATATGAGAACATCTGACGTAGATAGTGAGACAAATGGTGTTGCTGTTCAAGGTAATTGGCGAATGGAGCTTGGAGAAAGCGGAATGCTCCCATCAATTCGGCCAAGCAGTACTTTAGGTAGGCCAGCAAGCAATGCAGTAAATGTGCGTGAACAATTTATGGAGTACTTCATGACACCTCATGGTGAAGTTGCTGGCAATACAACAGAACAATACTACATGACTCATTTTGGTAGTTTAGAAGCAAGTGTGCAATAGACCGGGTTGTTCCTTAAAATATTCTTTTTGTTCGTCAAATTAAAGTGCTTTGAAATTCATGGCAATGTTATTTTTGAATTATTTGACAAAGTTTTTAAACAAAGAAGTTCCAATATTTTTTATGTTTGGTGAATATTTTTATACCTCTGTTTGATGAAAGAAAAATAATATTTTAAGGGTCTACAACTCGGTAGCTGACACAACTATGTGAAAACGACTTCCGAGCTCAAAAGGACATTAGAAGAAATTGGGGTAATAGTCTAGTTGAGGGTTCGACTGCTAATACGCTACCAAAAATAGCGAGAGAGGTGTCAAAAGACGCGTATTAATCTCGGGAACAATAATCCGAAGGCGGAAAAGAAATATTTTATCTCTGTCCGGAGATATTTGCAGTTGAAGTTGGCGATTTTCATGAGGTTGTTGTTGTGTTGTACCCACCAAAAAAAATTGTGCATCACCGTGGCGGTAGCCACGGTTATACCACACACCCGGACTTGGCATGGCGTAGCCCAGGGTTATTTTTTATAAGCGCGGCCGAGGGCCGCCAACGCAGAAAGGTGTTCTGCACAAAAATACTATGGATCCGACCCCCGGTTTCGGAGGTACCCGAGGGTCTTTTTTCGGTTTTTCGTTAATATCTTTTGAACGAGTTAATATTTTTATTTTTCGCCTTCGGATTATTAATACTGATATCAAGACACGTCGATTGACACCTCTCTCGATATTTTTGGTTGCGTATTAGCAGTCGACCCCTCAACTAGACTATTACCGAAATTGGCTCTCAAGGTAAACATTTTGCCATATCAATCGGATGTCAAATAAAAAAGTTACACTAAAAACTATTTGTTTTTGTAAGGATAAAAAAAACAAATAAATTTTCCGAAACCCTCTCAACACGAGCTTCGAGTTTATTTATTATGTTAACTAATTTTTTATGAAAATATGCTTCATGACCCAATACAGCAACTGTGATTTTTTTTTAATGTGGCGGTTCTGAGAGCAGAATTTTGGCAGGCATGTAGCTTCTTCCAGTGGGTAATTTTTAGGCTTGGCGATCGTATAGGGGACGCGTAGCATGCAATCGGCTGGCCAATTGCTTTGTATGTGGTAATGAGCGTTTCTTTGTCTTTTCCCCAAGTACTGCCAGCAAGGGATTTTAGGATTTTATTACGGCTCTGGGTTTTCGGCACAATTGCGGCTGCATGCTCACCAAAATGTAGGACAGTCGGTAGCGTAGTGCCATCGACGTTGACGTTCGAAATGGTCGACATTTGGGATGTCCATGTTGTAAATAAGGTCGCGGAGGATTTAGTCGGTGAGAAAGCCAGGTTTCGCGAGGCGAAAAAACTGGAAAGATCAGGGAGGTAGTCGTTTATTCTATTGCAAAGCTCATTGATCTGTGGGCCTGGGCCTGTGGCCATTATTGTGCAGTTATCGGCGTATAGAACATCACCCTGTGGCATCCCTTGTTAATTCTTCTTGGTTTTGATGTTTGATTTCTAAATTGAACCGATGCCTGCCGACCACCAGATAATTTGCGGCCCACCTTTTAAGACATGAAAGAAGGGTAGACCCTTCCAGGTCTTACAGTAACGTGCCGTATCAAAAGCTTTTGATAGATCTAGCGCAACGAGTACTGTTCTATGGTGGGGGTTTTGATTTAAACCGCAATTTGTCTGGGTGCTGATGGCATTTAGCGCGGTGGTGGTGCTATGGAGTTTCATGAAGCCATGCTGATGACAGGTTAGCTGCAAATTTGCTTTGAAGTAGGGGAGCAAAATGGCTTCAAGCGGTTTGGCTACTGGCGATAGGAGAGATATCAGGCGATATGACTCTCCTATGTTAGCTGGTTTCCCAGGCTTTAGTAGCTGCAACACCTTGGCCATTTTCCATTTTTCGGGAATGACAAAGGTGGAAAGAGACAGGTTGAAGGCATGTGCTAAATATTTGAAATCCTCTTTCCCCAGGCTTTTGAGCATCCTTAAGCATGGCTATGCCGTCTGGGCCCACTGCTTTGGATGGTTTAGCATGACCGATGGCGTCCTCAACCTCTCTGGCGGTGATGGTAATTGGAGACGCGCTGAATATATGTTTATGTGCGCATCTGTTGGCACTCCGTCTATCTTTGCCGACCGTAGAATGCATTATATATTGTCGGCAGAAAGCGCTCGCGCATTTTTTCGCATCCGACAGCACTTTATCGCCAAAGGCGATGGAAATTTTGTCATTGTGCTTAGACGGATTCGATAGGGACTTTACGGTGGACCAAAGTTTACCCACACCGGTAGAGAGGTTACAACCTCTTAGGTGCTCCTCCCATTGGGCAAGCATTGGTGTTCCCGGTAGATTGGGGTTTGCGACCTGGCAACATGGCGCAATGAAACCCGTCGGGGGGTTGCCGTCGCGGAGACCAGAACATCTAGGAAAGTGGCACCGTCCATGGCAGGAGCTGCGTTGGGCGGTTGTCGGAAACGTATATTCTATGCTGGTAAACGGTGCAAAGGGAGGCAGGGACTAAGAGTCTGTTTCCCTGATCTACACAATTGCTGGAGGCAAAGAGGGGGAAGAGACGGGGGCAGGGCTGAAGCTCGGCATTGCTCTCGACTCTACTACGGAGATTGTATGTATGAGACAAAATATTTCACTAAACCTCCAATACCGTCACAAGAACTTTTGCCATGTCGTGTTACAAAATCACTTTATTTCTGAAAAATAACAACAAACGATTGTTTTGAATAATAAATATGATATTTTAATTAGTTTTAAGCATTTGGCATTGATCGCCTTGTATGCTGATATGTAATGCATTAATATATTGGAAAAAGATTAATATTCAAAAATTCATATTTCGAAAACAACGAGCTTTGGCCAATGGATATTTACCCAAGTTGTAACATAAACTACTCACTCGATACAGAAAAAGTTTAAACAAAAAAGAAATAACCCTTTTGAGAAATTAATTTTTGAAAAAAAGTCATACTTTTTTACTAAATACTAAAAATTTTTTTTTAAACTATGCAATTGTTTATAAATTTATATAAAAGTAAAGGTAATAACGAAAATTTCAAAGAAAAATCATGAGAATCGGTCAAAAGTTATTGACAGTTGAAAAAATAGGATAGAAATTATTTGTAATTATATTTTTTGGGAAAACGCAAACAATGTTTTATTTCTTCATAAAGCTCCATTATAAAAATGAGATTCAAAGATAGCTATGACCGCCATTTTTGAACTTTGGAGTATTCTAATCTCTGAGTATAATCGGACCAGCAGCCTGTTTCGGGGTATCATAAAATCTCAAAAAATTTAAATTTTGGATTACATCAATTTTCTATGAAACGAGCGATATGTACAAATAAAAAGTGGCTTGCGTATTCAAAATTTTTTTGATTCAGTCTTTGCTTATTATTAAGTTCAATAAAGCTGTTCAGTTTAATATACATTTTGTAGTTTTTAAGTCTTTGAACAAGCAAAAAATGGCTTACGTACTAACATTTTTTTAAATTCAGTCTTTGCTTGTCATTAACATCAATAAAGGTGTCAGTTTAAATACATTTTTTTAAATAACATTTTGTACTGTTTAAGTCTTTGCTTTTTACATTTACGCTATTCACAGGGGTGGAAAATAGGTATGTATATATTAAGATAAATACATACATTTCATTTGGCTTGAAATAAATAAAAATAAAAACACACATTTCATTTGGACAAAATGGAAAATGTTAACATAGTAATTTATGTGTATTTAATAATTTTCGTAAACACTTTATTTTGTTGTATGAAAAAAATTGCTTAACACCCTCGACGAAAAAAAATTTCACTATATTTTAAATGAAAATATACTAAAATGTAGGTACATATGTTACGAATGAAACCATTTTAAGTTTTGTCCCAGTTTACTTCAGTTCACTGTATACAGTGTTCCACAAAAGTCTACTTAGATGCAACTAAATTTCTTTTTTCAAAATTTGCATAACAATTTTCAGAATTTTTTCGAATATGAAGTTTTGTAGCCCATTCAATTCTTGTATAATAATGTGTAACTTACAAGCAGATCGCTCGCTTCCCTAATTTTGACAATTCTTTTTCGATCTTAAGTTTTTTTACCCAAAGACGTCAGAAAAAAATTGCCAAAAACCAGGAAACATTCAATCTCTTGGAAGTTACACATTATTGTATTAGAATTGAATGGGTTGCAAAACTGCATACTCGAAAAAATTCTGAAAATTGTTATGCAAATTTTGAAAAAGAAATTTAGTTGCATCTAAGTAGACTTTTGTGGAACACTGTATACAGTGAACTGAAGTAAACTGGGACAAACTTAAAATGGTTTCATTCGTAACATATGTACCTACATTTTTGTATATTTTCATTTAAAATATAGTGAAATTTTTTTCGTCGAGGGTGTTAAGCAATTTTTTTCATACAACATAAGTTTTTACGAAAATTATTAAATACACATAAATTACTATGTTAACATTTTCCATTTTGTCTCAGTCTATCTTTAGTTGACTGTAATATAGGACGCATAGTTATTCTGGCTAGTGAATGTATAATCTGAAATACATAAATAATTGTAAAAATTACCACGGCATTATTCTTTGCTAAAAAAAGAAAAAGAGAAATTAACATTTTATCAATATTATTGCTTTTGCTCTTACCGTGCAAATTTGTTCTGGTATTTTAATACCAGCTCATACAACTCAGCCTTGAATTCCTTTCCCAGTTGAGGGAGTTCAGTTGACCATTCACGGCCATTTGATGCCACAAAATTGCCAAGGTCATCCCAAGCATCAGCTTTTGCGGCCGTTGACATTGTCTCTAATGCTCGTTCCATCACCTCGGAGAAACCATCGTCATCTTTTTTAGCGCGACGTCGTGACACTGATCCTCGGGATGTTGACGGTGTTGACATCGAGTCATCGCAGTCCTCAGAACCGTCTGTGTCACCCTGGGAAGCAGGTGAACTCTGCTGCGATGGACATTTCTATAAATCAATAGGTACATGTTAATAACCGCTATCTATTAAAAAAAATGCGCCTGAGTGGAAGATTAGCCTATTTCAAAAAAATTTCAAAATCACCCTATCTCATAATTTGTTTGAACAACGGTTAAAAATAGCTTTTTCGCAGAATATATTCAGGGTATTCGTTTCATTTCTTATATATGCCTCGAAAAGCTTGTATAATGTAATGTAAACTTGTATGAAAAATTAGATATACATATACGAGTTTTACAACACACAACAACAAGCACTGGCAACATAAGTTAGTTCTGCTATTTATGGCGTGACTATGGGAGCTAGGAGGTACCCCGTTAATGCGAAAGTAAAAGTGAGCATATTTTTCCATACGCAGTACCATGCCTATCTAAAACAACGAAAATTCGAGTTAGACCACTTGTGCTTTACGACGAATATAAGCATATAAACGAATCCCCTGATTATTTTATTTCTTTTGTTAAAGAGCTAAATGTTATTCGCAAGAAAACGATCAGAAATTCTTGAGCGTTTTTTGGCAAACAGCACTGACCCCTTAAATCATGTCGATCGTTATGAAAAAGATATGTGTATACATTTACATACATATATAAGTATCTGTATGTTTATAAATACATAAATACTTACACTTGGAAGATTGGACGTTGTGTTGGCCTCAATTTGCAGCGACGGCTCCAGGAACTTGAGGGAGTTGTATAGCGGATTTACTGCATATGCTCGTACCGCACCTTGTCCACTTTTGCTCTTATGTTTTCTGTTAAAGGCCGCCTATTATAAATGTTAGATTTAGCAATTACATATATATTTATAAAGAAAAAAAGAACTCACGCGGAAAGAGCAGCGCAGGCTGTTCCATTTGGCAGATACCTCAGATCGCGCCATCTGTAAGATATCTGCCACTTCTTGCCATTGAGCCTCCCTCAAATTCCTGTCCCTGTATTGAGGCGACAAAAAATTCCACGTACCGTCCCTTACCTCTACTTCTTGGACCAGCCTCTCAGTTTGCTCCGCTGTCCATTTCTCCGTTAGTTTGCGCACACGCTTCTTTTTTCCGTGGTTCCGACTGGGTGAAGGAAAGTTGTACAATTTGAAGTTAACCCGCCCATATCGCTCTCCATTTTAACTATAAACTCTAACTAAAATTCAACAAATTAATATAAGTATAAACATTTTCTACAAATTTTATAAAATTTACCTTTCTTGTGAAATCATCTGTGCACTAATGACAGATTTGCCAGCATGTTGGAAAATCTGTTTTGTGTGTCAAACGTTGCCAACTGCGCTGGCAAACTGAAACTTGGTCGTTTTCACTTGGATGCAATTTTGTTTGACAGTGAGCTGTCAAACCTGACTGCAAACGCAACTGACACTATTTGGCAACCCGTTTTCATTATTTTGGCAACATTTGACAACATATATGCCGTAATGAAAACGAAACTTTAGCATCAGTTTGCAAAACAAGTGGAAAAGTAGTTAATTACGTATCAGAATCTGATAGTTCAGGCGACGAATTTAATATTAACAATTCGCATAATTTTTCTATTTACAGTATCAACCAAAGCAAGTGTGATGATTCAGCTAAAGTGTACAGTGTATCGGTCAAAATAGGCGGAGTTTCTATGAACATATTATGCGATTCGGGTTCACCATGTAGTTTGGTTTCTAGACATTGTTTAAATAAAATTAATAAGAACGTAAGTCATAATCCTTGTAATGACCCTTTTATTGATTATAATGGCAACCGAATCAAAGTACAAGGTGAATACTGTGAAATGATAAAATGCAATGGGGTCAAAAAAAAGTAAAATTAATAGTTACCAATAACAATAATTCCGCTTTACTTGGCAGAAATTTTTTGCGAAAATTTGGTTTTGAACTAGTGCAATTGAATTCTATCGGTAACACTAATCGATCTTCCACAATCGCTGAGGAATTAAAAAACGAATTTTTTGAAGTTTTTGACAATGGTCTGGGCGCTTATAAGTTGAGTAAAATTTCGTTAGCTGTGGATAGTGACGCAAAGCCCATATTTTTCAAACCACGTCCAGTTCCTCTTGCATGGAAAAACAAAATTGAGAAGAACTTAAACGAATTAGTTGCGACAGGAGTTTTAGTACCAATTGACCACGCGGAATAGGGGTACTCCTCTTGTTCCCATACTAAAATCAAATGGCGAGATCAGAATCTGTGGCGACTACAAGGTCACAATTAATAAACATCTATCCGATTTTAAGTATCCTCTACCTATAATTGATGAAATTTTCGCATCACTTCAGGGTGGTGAGGTTTTTTCTAAAGTGGACTTGTCCAATGCTTATAATCAGTTGATTCTTGACGAAGAATCACAAAAATTATGCACGTGGGTCAACGCACATAGGCACATTCAAAATGACGCGCTTACCTTTCGGGATAAAACCGGCAGCAGGCATATTCCAGAAAACTATGGAAAATTTACTAAAGAGCATTCCATTTGTAGTTGTGTATCAAGACGATATAACCGTGTCAGGCAAAGACATGCAACAACACATTCGGAACTTGAAGGCAGTGCTGTGTAAATTTAGGGAAGCAGGGCTTAAGTTAAACATTAACAAATGTGAGTTTTTCAAATCCAAAATTACTTATTTAGGATTTACAATCGACAAATTTGGTCTTAGCAAAAATAAAGATAGAATAGAGCCGGTATTACAGGCACCTGTTCCTAGTAATGTACCAGAGCTTAGAGCATTTATAGGTATGGTTAACTACTACTCTAAGTTTATTCAAAAATTTTGCTGAAAAGATGATCCCTTTGTATAAACTATTGCAAAAAAATGTAAAGTTTCATTGGTCAAAAAGTTGCCAGGAAGCCTATGAAACGATAAAAAAAGATGTGACGTCAGACCAAGTTTTGGTACACTTTAACCCAAAGATACCGATCATACTCACAACGGATGCATCTAACAATGCAATATCCGGTATTTTGTCTCATTCCTTATCGGACAACTCAAAGCCAATTGCCTTCGTATCCAGAGCTTTATCAAAAGCTGAACAAAATTATAGCACGCTTGAAAAAGAAGCACTGGCGATCGTGTTTTCGGTCACAAAATTGAAACATTATTTATTGGGAAATTTTTTTATCTTGAAAACAGATCATAAGCCACTGATTTCAATATTTAACCAAAATAAAGGTTTACCAGTTCTTGCAGCTGCTAGAGTACAAAGATGGGCGTTCGTACTTTCGGGATTCAACTACAGAATAGAATACGTAAAAGGACAATTGAATACTGCGGATCATTTGTCACGGATGCCACAGCAGACTGTGCGAGAGACATCTGATAATGAATGCAGTTTCGTCAACCTAGTTGAAAAATCCAATGTTCTTAGTCTTGATTTTAAAGACATTGCTCGTGAAACAAGGCGTGACCCAATTCTATCCAAAGTGCAGGAATCTATACAAAAAGGTTTAGTCAGGGAACTAAAGGATGAAATTTTTAAAGGGTATACCAACAAAGAGGATGAGCTTACAGTAGACCAGGGCTGCATTCTGTGGGGCTATAGAGTAATAATTCCACAAAAACTTAGCAAATATGTGCTCCAATCATTACATGATTCTCACTTAGGAATAGTGAAGACGAAGTCATTGGCCAGGTCGTTTGTTTGGTGGCCCAAGATAGATAAAGATATTGAAAATCTAATCAAATCCTGCATTCATTGCCAAAAACTTTCACCGTCTCCACAGAAGAGTACTCTTATACCATGGCAATTACCAGATTCTAATTGGCGAAGATTACAAATGGATTTTGCTGGTCCGATTAAAGGATATTATCTTTTCATAATTATTGACGCCTATTCGAAGTGGGTTGAAGTTTTTAGAACAAAGGACATCACAACCAACTTCGTGATTACCAAGCTAAGAGAACTTTTCTGTCGTTTCGGCATTCCCACCACCATTGTAAGTGACAATGGCAGACAATTCGTGTCCAATGATTTTAAAGACTTTACAAAACGAAACAAAATAAATCATATTTTAACAGCTCCAGGTCATCCATCTACCAATGGACAAGCCGAGAACTTTGCCAAAACTCTAAAAAAATCAATCTTAGCAAATTTTAATTCTGAAAATAATGAAAATTTTGATGTTGTGTTGAATAGATTTTTGATGGACTATCGAAACACAAAACACTGTTCAACAGAAGAAAGTCCAGCGCAGATATTCCTTGGAAGATCTATTAGAACTCGTTTTGATCTTATTAAACCTCCTCTCATTCGCGATAAAATTTGTGAAAAACAAAATAAAAGTATTGCTAACTACAAGGGTAAACCTTCTGTTACTTTCAAAAAAGGTCAAAATGTTTTCGTACGGGATTATTCTAATCCTAACAAAGCGTCGTGGTCCGCTGTAGTTGTTAAGAATCAAATTGGTCCACGTTCGTATTATTGCACGTTACCAAATAACAGAGTAATTAAGCGACACACTGATCAAATGAGATCAGGCGTAATAAGTAATAGTTCAAAACATACGCAAATGCAATCAATAGAAAATACACTGGGTGCATCAGCCGAATCATTGCAAAGTTCAAATGATAATTTAGAAGTTAGTGAAAATCATAACACCTTAGTAGAGAACAGCATCGAAAAAAATGAAAGTATCAC
Source organism: Eurosta solidaginis (assembly GCA_029619165.1). Classification (NCBI taxonomy): domain Eukaryota; kingdom Metazoa; phylum Arthropoda; class Insecta; order Diptera; family Tephritidae; genus Eurosta; species Eurosta solidaginis. The sequence goes on from JARSSU010013595.1 coordinate 13,014, forward strand.
AAATGGGGAAGAAAGAGATACGCTGAACAATGAAGATGAAAATCATAAAAATAATGTAAACACTAGAACACTCGAGACCTAGAAATAAGGATGGAAAAGTTTCTAAATAATAACTTTTTATATTTATATCATACACAGGTATGGCGTATATGTAAAATAAATTATATTTCAATTAACCGAATGTATGAAACACACATTTTTGAATTCGAATGTCAAATGTTAATTTTTATTTTATTTTTATTTTTAAGTACAAGATATCAAATCAAAACGTAAAATTAATTCAAGAGGAGGAGGGGCGTGTTAGGTATCGTCATTGTGAATTACAAACTAAACATAACTCACCTCCAGTTATATATACTCACCTTAAGAATTACCTTAGTTATTATTCGCATCTCATTATTAGTCTAGAAGAAGCATACAGTTAGTCAATAAAGTGAAGTCATGAACAAACAACTCTTCTGTGCGTTTCACTCGGTAAAAAAACACTGTCTGTTGTCCCCCTACTAGACCACGGGACAAAACCGAGAACTACGTGGTGGAACACAGAGTTAAGCCAACTCGGATCAACAACAAGAAAACTCTTCAACAAAGCCAAACATAGCCTGCTGGAAGAGGACTGGGATGCCTACAGATGTAGCTTTAACAAATACAAACGCTGCATCAGGGAGGCAAAAAATATATCATGGGAACAATACTGTGAGAAACTGGCAACGACAAATTAGGCATCAAGACTTCACAAAATACTATCAGGATCTACTTTATCCCCTTGTAGCATAAAGAAGTCTGATGGTTTATGGACCGTCTCCAGTCAGGAAACTCTAGGGGTCTTGATGGTGGCACACTTTCCTGGATGTACGGATGCGATAGGCACTACGTTGCCAGAAAACCGCGCATACACTCCGGAAACCGACATCAAGGACATCGTTGACTGGGACAAAATATCATGGGCTATAAAATCATACAAACCCTACAAATCGTCGGGACCGGATGGTGTGATACCGGCTATGTTACAACCCGCTTGTGACGAATTGATACCACATCTACACGGCATCTCTCAAGATCCCTACAAGATGGGTATGTACCCGAAGCCTGGATTCCCAAAGCGGGAAACCCACTCGGAAACCAAAGACTATATACCTTTATCCTTAAAACACTGGAGAGACTTATCGATCTACATATTAGAAGCAGTGCCAATATCTGGCAGATGGATACAGCTCAGCACGCATACCAAAATGGCTAATCAATTGGAAGTGCCCTCCATGCGACAACCAGTGCCACCGAGAACTCACTGAACTGCAAGGAGTACACGTTAGCAGCTTTCCTCGACATTTGAGGGCGCTTTCAACAACGTGCAGACGGAGGCCATCTGCAGGCTCTTACACGATATGGAACCCAAAGCTCTATAGCTGCATGGATCGGTTCTATGCTTAGGAGTAGAGCTGTCAACGCGATTTTTATACTCAGCGTGCTTTGCACACACAGTATATAAAATTTGATTGGATAATGGTTGGTTGTACAGGTATAAAGGAATCGAGATAGATATAGACTTCCATATATCAAAATCATCAGTATCGAAACAAAAATTGATTGAGCCATGTCCGTCCGTCCGTCTGTCTGTCCGTTAACACGATAACTTCAGTAAATATTGAAATATCTTCAACAAATGGTACACGAGCTTATCTGGACCCAGAATAGATTGCTTTTGAAAATGAGCGAAATCGGATGATACCCACGCCCACTTTTTATATATACAACATTTTGGAAAACACAAAAAACCTGATTATTTAGTAAATAATATACCTAGAATGTTCAAATTTGACTTATTCAAAATTGAGGCTCTTGATAAAAATTTGAAAAAAAAATTTAAATGGGCGTGGCACCGCCCACTTGTGATAAAATCAATTTTACCAATATTATTAATCATAAATCAAAAATCGTTAAAACTATCGTAACAAAATTCGGCAGAGAGGTTGCCTGTACTATAAGGAATATATAAATAAATAAAGAATGCTTTGAAGAAAAATTAACGAAATCGGTTAAGGGCCACGCCTACTTTTACATAAAAGATTTTTAAAAGGGTCGGGGATGAATAAAATAAACTATATCTTTGCAAAAAAGAGCTGTATATCAATGGTATTTCACTTCCCAGGTGGATTTATAGCAATAAATAGGAAAAACTTCAAATTTTAAAAAATGGGCGTGGCACCGTCCCTTTTATGACTATACAATTTTCTATGTTTCGGGAGCCATAACTCCAAGAAAAATTTACATATCGTAACAAAATTGGGTACACATGTCTTCCTTATAGCAGACAACATTTCTGGTAAAAATGGACGGGATCGGTTAAAGACCACGGCAACTTAGATATAAAACAAGTCTAAAAGGTTTAAAAGGGTCGTAGACTAGAATAATAACCTATAACTTAGCAAAAATAGTTTTGAATCAATGATATTTCACTAATCAAGTTTTATTGTAAGAGGAAATGGGGAGACATTTTTTTTTAACGGGCGGTGCCCACGTGTTATGTAGAAAAGTAATTTATCTGAAATGAAATGTACAATTGAAGCTAACGCTGAGTATAGTGTTCGGTTACACCCGAACTTAGACACCTTTACTTGTTGGGACTGGTTCTATTGGCAAAATGATCACCAGAGGCGCCCCAAGGCAGGGGTGCTACCGCCTCTCCTCTGGATACTGGTGGTCAACGAAATTCTTGTAATCTGTAGGAGAAAAGGAAGAAATGTAGTTACGTACGCCGATGACTTAGTGATTCTGATCACAAGTAAATTCTTGCCAGCTATCAGCGAGCTCATGGAAATGGCACTTTGCGACATTTAGCGATGGGCAGGGCAAAATGAGCTGGGATAAAGCCAACAAAAACCGAACATGTCCTGTTCACGATAAAGACAAAGATACCCTCCTTTAACCTACCAAGACTAAACGGCACAACGTTAAACCTATCTTCGGAAGCGAAATATCTTAGCAGTAAACTCGATCCCAATTTAACCTGGAGAAGGAACGTTAATATGAGAGGAACGTTAATAAAGAAAGCTCTAGCAGCATACTACGCCTGCAAAAGGGCTTTTGGGCGGAACTGGGGACCGGCACTTATCAATCATGGCATGTACAGCACAGTCATTCGACCGATACTAACATATGGAGCTCTGGTCTGGTGAAAGGCGCTAGACAAAAAGAGTAATCAACAAAGGATCGGGAATGTACAAAGTTATATCTGGGATTGTCAGGCGCGGTAAGCAGCGCACCCCAGGAAGCGCTAACTGTAATCTTTCACTTGACGCCTCTACAACTCTTCGTGCAGGGATTAGCCGCTAGAGGAGCTCTACGACAAAGAGAATCCAACATATGGAAAACACTAAGCGACGATTCTGGACGATATGACTAAGGGGCAATTAAACGGAATAATAACCGACCTAACACCCCAAACAGACCACATCACAGTGGTTTTGGACTTCCAGGTTCAGAACATACGATATCCTTCAAGGCAGGAACGGGAAGTAGGCCTAGACAACGGCAGAGGCGTCACAATATAAACCGACGGCTCGAAAATGTAAAAGGGAACTGGAGCTGGGATGTACTCAACACATCTACAGTTAAGCCAATCATTCCGAATTCCTGAAGCATGCAGTGCATTCCACGCCGTGGTCTATGCCATAGACAGAGCGGCAAAGCTGTTCCAAGATAGTGCGGTTTCCAATACCGACGTAACAATCTTTGTTGACAGCCAAGCCGCCTTAAGGACATGAGAGTCCAACATGATAAAATCGGACATCGTGCGGAAGTGTAGAGCCTCTCTGGCTTCTATAAGTCATCTCAATGTCCCCTTTAATGGGTCTCTGGGGACAGCGGCATTGAAGGGAATGAACTCGCGGATGAGATGGGTAGGAAAGGTTCCGACTTAGACATAAGTGAGGTGGACAGCTCCGTCCGACCGCCGCTGAGTTATCTCCTAGGGAGAATCGACGAATATGAGAACAGAGTAACGGACTTGTTAGGGACCAATAGGGTTGACTGCGAAGTCTCAAGGTTCTTATGACCATGCTTGGATAGGAAAGGCACCAGCTTCCTTCTCATAGTGAACAAATCTGCAGTGAGGGTACTTACGGGTGTCATCACAGGTCATTGGGCTATCGCACCAATGCTCCGACGGTAGCGAATACCAACAAGCTTCCTCTGCAGAAGCTGTCAGGATGAGAAAGAAGAGGATTCGATCTACCACTTTCTCTGCCGATGTCCGGCGCTTCAAAGAAGAAGGGCTCAGATTTCTGGGCTCACGCTCTTAACCTAACCTAACCTAAGGCCTGATGCTTTAAGCCTTTTGGCAATATGAAATAAGTCTTTATATACGGTTGAAACTTTTTGCTGGGTTTTCTCTTGCGCTACCATCAGGATTGCCGTTTGGATACATTTGGGACACCGGTGTAACATATGCGTTAAAGGGTTAAAAATATAGCCATATTGTACACGTGTCACTTAACTTTTGTGAACTTAATACCACAATTCAACTGTACAGACATAGAAACGAGCAACTAAGTACAACTAAATTTTCCTCAGAAAAAGAATAGCAAATATTTTACCAAATACGCGCTAATTTCATTACGCTAGAATAAACATAAAAACCTTGAATTTGTTGTTTTGGTTGATCAAGGGCTGATTTAAAATTTATATTACGCATTAACCATAAGAAAGTGGTTGAGATTTTGGTTGGCACACGGTAAAAAGTTTGAGCCTAAATCTGAAACATTTTGGACATATGATCAACCCAAATTTTATTTAAAAATAGATTATAACGGTCTTCCTGAAGATGAGTGCATAGAACTGGGTTTCATTTGACAACGGGAGAAGTCTACACTTAAGTTAAAAAAAGTAGTTCCCTGAAATTCTTTCAGTCAGTAACTAGTGAGCATCAGTACTGGTTCGGAGCTAGACCTAAATTGCCAAATAAATAAAAGTTCGGTACTAACAAGATTTTACCCAGTTATAAAATCGACAGCTTGGGCTATTACTTTTCATATTTAATTTGAGAAATATGTTAGCTACAAAAAAACTGCTACCAGCTTTAAGTGACTTCGACTATGAGTATGATTTCTTTTCCAAAACTTTCACACTGGCTCGGAGGTATCGATAAATGCTCTAATATCATTTTAGAAGCAGTATTTAGAATTCCTCTTCGGTTCGGAAGCAACGAAATAGTTCCAAGAAAACTAGTAAGCTGCCATTTTAACACTAGTTTGGAACTACCGAAATAGTTCCAGTAAACCAACTAGTTCCAAAAAGAAACATGTATCTAGTTCGGAACTATAGAAAAGTTAATGCAACTAAAACAAACTAGGATACCGCCATGTTAAATTCGCCAGTTGGAAGCATGTAAATAATATAGAGGGCGAACTAGTAGAGGTTCAGAATTTACTAGAAACGCACCAGTTTTGAACCAGAGATTTTTCCTAAAGCGACGCTCTACCTACAGTGTAAGAAACCATTTCATAACACCTTGTAGGTATAACGAAATTTTTTGAAAAAGATTCTATAACTTGTAGCACTTCTCACAATAAAATTTGTTATTTTTGAATTTTCAGCACCAAATCTAAACTCTTAGGATAAGTTTTAAAATCATACGTTTATATTCCAGTTTCTATTTTTAGATTTTTGAAATCTTTTGCTTTTGTTGCAAACCCAGAAGTGACTGCAAGTTTGTACTTTTGGATTTTTTTGAAACTTTTTTGGTTTTGTTTTAAAACACTTTCAATATTTTAAACTTACTGTTTCAACAAGTTTTAAATTGAAATCGAATAAAATTAAAAATAACAATAGTAAATTGTGCGGTCTCCAATTTAGTAGCAAATGTTTCAAAAAGTGTTTAAACCGATTAATGGTTAAAAATTTAGGCTCAGATTTCTAACCGTGCACTAGCACTCGAAAATTTTACCAAGCCTCGCCACTGTGTATAAATAGCACCCACAAAACTTTTCTTGCTTTAGTTACTTTAAACTTCTTTATATTTAGAAGTAGCGGTAAAAATTAAGCAAAAAAAATGAATTTGCACAATAGTATCTCGATTCTGGTTGTTGTCCTGCTCAGCTATCTATTCACCCGTATAAATTCGCAACCTGACGATCTGAGTTATTTGGTAGCATTAGAACGCAATAATCAGTACTGCGAAACTTTATGTGGAGGTTCATTAGTCTCTATGCAAATAGTGATCACAGCTGCGAAATGCGTGAACCGATATAGAAAAATTCCAATCAACGTTGTACCTAATACAGGAGGGTCCTGCAAAAAAAAACGCCAAGTGAAGGACGTACTTTATATAAATGATTGCAGCGATGATTTTGATATAGCTGGACTTAAGCTGGCTATACCATTTGTTGAAGAAGATGGAGTGAGGGCAATACCACTTTGCGAAAGTGAACTTCCGATAGGCACACCGATGCAAATTGTTCAATGGGAAGAATCGGTAGGACGTGCAAAATCGAAAGGACATGTAACAACCCGAAGTTGTTTTTCACATTGCGTATCTATAGTAGAATCAGAGAAATGTATGGATTACTCCCCAAAAAAAAAGATGTATTGCACTCACGGTAGTGATAAAGTTTTTCGTGGATTTCCGGGAGCACCGGGCATCGAGAAAGACAAACTTTGTGCGGTGGCACTAGATACGGATATTAAGAATTTGAACCTCGAAGATACGAATAAAGTTTATGCAATTGTAGGTGATCCAGTCGTTCTGTCTAACATAAGAGAATGGATTGAAAATAACTAATCAGGAAGGTGTTTTGTATGTAATTGTGAATTATTACTGTTATGCTTGTCTAATAAATAAATTAATAAAACTTTAAATAATTCTATAACAGTCAATGTCTTTTTATTTAATGAAAATTGTTGAAATATAAAATTGCAAATAAATATTTAAATAACTTGATAAATATTAAAACAATTCAAAGTAAAAACAGAAGTAAAGTTGTATTAAAGTTAAAACATTAAAACTAATACAATAAAAGTACCCTACAAATACTCTATCCATTCAGATTTATTTCATAAACGTCTCCACTCACGTCAAAATATATTGAATTTAAACTAATATAGTGCGTTTTAGAATAAAATACTGAAGGGAAGGTTCCATAAGAAAGTGAACTTTGGTGCGAGAACTTATAAAACTGGGGATAGTATGTATACAAAAAATTTAATTTATCCTTTAAACAATTTTCAGTTTTTCTTATCTATATATATAACAAGTAAGAAGGCTAAGTTCGGGTGTAACCGAACATTACATACTCAGTTGAGAGCTATGGAGACAAAGTAAGGGAAAATCACCATGTAGGAAACTGAACCTAGGGTAACCCTGGAATGTGTTTGTATGGCATGTGTATCAAATGGAAGGTATTAAAGAGTATTTTAAAAGGCCATGGTTCTATAGGTGGACGCCATTTAGGGATATACGATATGGCTATCAAATGAAAGGTGTTAATAAGTATTTTAAAAGGGAGTGGGCCTTAGTTCTATAGGTGGACGCCTTTTCGAGATATCGACCAAAATGTGGACCAGGGTGACCCAGACCATCATCTGTCGGGTACCGCTAATTTATTTATATATGTAATACCACGAACAGTATTCCTGTCAAAATTCCAAGGGCTTTTGATCTCGCCCTGCAGAACTTTTTCATTTTAGTTTACTTAATATGGAAGGTGCCACTCCCATTTTACAAAGTTTTTTTCTAAAGTTTTATTTTGCGTCATTAAACCAATCCAATTACCATGTTTCATCTCTTTTTTCGTATTAGGTACAGAATTATGGCATTTTTTTCATTTTTCGTAATATTCGATATCGAAAAAGTGGGCGTGGCCATAGTCGGATTTCGGGCATTTTTTATACCAAGATAAAGTGAGTACGTGAACTGAGTTTAGTAAAGATATATCGATTTTTGCTCAAGTTGTCGTGTTAACGGCCGAGCGGAAGGACAGACGGTTGACTGTGTATAAAAACTGGGCGTGGCTTCAACCGCTTTCGCCCTTTTTCACAGAAAACCGTTATCATCCTAGAATCTAAGCCCCTACCAAATTTCACAAGGATTGGTAAATTTTTGTTCGACTTTAAAAGGCATTAAAAGTATCCTAGACAAATTAAATTAAAAAGGGCGGAGCCACGCCCATTTTGAAAATTTCTTTTATTTTTGTATTTTGTTGCACCGTATCATTACTGGAGTTAAATGTTGACATAATGTACTTATATACTGTAAAGATATTAAATTTTTTGTTAAAATTTGACTTTAAAAAAAATTTTTTTAAAGTGGGCGTGGTCGTTCTCCGATTTTGCTAATTTTTATTAAGCATACATATAGTAATAGGAGTAACGTTCCTGCCAAATTTTATCATGATATCTTCAACGACTGCCAAATTACAGCTTGCAAAATTTTAAATTACCTTCTTTTAAAAGTGGGCGGTGCCACGTCCATTGTCCAAAATTTTACTAATTTTCTATTCTGCGTCATAAGGCCAACCCACCTATGAAGTTTCATCGCTTTATCCGTCTTTGGTAATGAATTATCGCACTTTTTCGATTTTTCGAAATTTTCGATATCGAAAAAGTGGGCGTGGTTATAGTCCGATATCGTTAATTTTAAATAGCGATCTGAGATGAGTGCCCAGGAACCTACATACCAAATTTCATTAAGATACCTCAAAATTTACTCAAGTTATCGTGTTAACGGACGGACGGACGGACGGACATGGCTCAATCAAATTTTTTTCGATACTGATGATTTTGATATATGTCTATATCTATCTCGATTCCTTTATACCTGTACAACCAACCGTTATCCAATCAAACCAAAGAATAACCTTAGGATGTGCTTTTACATTATGGGTATCAAATGGAAGCTGTTAATGAGTACTTCAATATGGGTATCAAAAGGAAGCTGTGCTGATGAGTGGTAAGTTTTCTCGGGGTGATGAGCGTCTCGAGATCATTTCATGTGTACAACATTTTTTGAATAAATATACGAATTTTTCGATTTGTGTCGTGCTGCTATGTTGCAAATGTTTTTCGAGGGAGAGTAAACATAAACACCGAGGTTTGTACCTTTTTATGAGAGATGCTTCAGCACACATACACAAACGTATGCCACATTTCGTTGCTGGCTGAACATTTCTACTGCTTTGTATTTGTTATACAAACGATGCTTATGTTCCGTTAATTTGTATACAGTTCAACTGTGAGCAGTGTTCGGACTTCTACCACTAAAGTCTACCACATCTATGAAATAAAAGTTCTACCACTTCTACCATGCAAACTTAAAAATAGGTGGTAGATTTTTATAGCAGTTTTCTGAAGAAACCTATTTTTTCCACAATTATTCATAGAAGTGTAAGTCAGTTCTTACGAGGATGCTTAGATAACTTTACGTGAACTTAACGATGCACTTAGAAAAGTGCTAAAATTGTTTTCTTACATCTTACATCTTACATCATATATCCCCCATATCCATACCGTCCTCCATATACATACCCATACCCACCCATACCTTACATCTTACACTTACATCTTACATTCAATATTCCCCCATACCGTGAGCAAAGATGTTTACACATCAAAAATATTCACATATGATAATAATAATCTCACAAATGTGATTTTTTTTTAATTCAGGCGCAGAAACGAATAAAAAAGTTAGCGCTATGAATTATTATTCATATCGAAAATGAAAAATCTCACATTCTGAAATGCAGAAGTTTGTTCCACCAATTTGTCGTGGATATGTATGCAAAAATTGAGACCGAGCGCTTAAACTATATCAAATTTAACCAGACTAAGTTACGGTCCGAGGAATACATTCACTTACGGAATGCGGGTAGCCCGCGACACATGCATCAATATGCACAGGATGCCATGGCGTATGTTCGCGCTTATAGACGGGGGGATCTGTTTATTACTTTTACATGCAATCCGCAATGGAGTGAAATCACCAATTGATCGACACGACATAATTACGACACGACATAATTACTAAGGGTATTTGGAGAGGTGCGTTGTTATATGTATTCCGTTGAATGGCAAATGCGGGGATTACCGCACGCACACATTTTGATTTGGTTGGTTGATAAAATTACACCGGACCAAATTCATAGTGTGATATCAGCTGAAATACCAGATCAAACGATTGATCCAGATTTGTTCGAAGTCGTCACAAAAACTATGATACATGGACCTTGCAGTGCATTGCATGTGAACTCTCCGTGCATGATTGATGGAAAATGTTCGAAGCGATACCCACGAGCATTAATTTCGGATACGGTCACAGGTGACGATGGATATCCGGCATATCGTCGTCGATCCACTGATGACAATGGTACATCAACGATAATTAAGAGGGAAAATCAAAATGTTGAAGTTGACAATCGTGGGATTGTTCCATATTGTCCATTGTTGTCCAAAACATTCAAAGCGCATATTAACGTGGAATACTGTAATTCCGTTAAATCACTTAAATACATTTGCAAATATGTAAATAAAGGAAGCGATACGGCTGTATTCGGTGCAGTCCAAAATGACAACGACGAGATTAAAAAATATTAAGTGGGGCGTTATATAAGCAGTAACGAAGCGATATGGCGAACTTTTTCATTCCCAACGATTCACCTTGAAAATGACCGACGCGTTTATTTTACTCCTGAAAATGCAGCGCTTAGAGCAACAAGTGCACCGTCTACGACTTTGACTACCTTTTTTCATTTATGTCAATCGGACGATTTTGCAAGAACATTGCTATATGCAGAAGTGCCAAAATATTTCGCATGGAATAAATCCAGGAAAACATTTCAAAGGCGAAGACAGGGAAAACCAGTTCAAGGTCATCCTAATGAGTTCTCAACAGATGCATTAGGACGCATGTATGCAGCTCATCCAAATAATGCTGAGTGTTTTTACTTGCGATTGTTGTTAATTAATGGTCGTGGCCCAACATCATTCCAAGTTTTAAGAACAATTAATGGTGAATTGTGCGCTACATATCGTGAAGCATGTCAACAATTAAATTTGTTGGACGATGATAAGCATTGCGAAGATACGCTTGCCATTTCACCTGTAATAGCCAGTCCACATCAAATAAGAACATTATTTTCGATATAATTGCAATGTGCTCCCCATCTAATCCATTGGAATTATGGAATAATTTCAAAGATTATATGGCAGATGATATTTTAAACCAAATGCGTCGAAATACTGCAAATTATGATTTGGAATTCCCATTGAAATTTACAATGAAGCATTGATAAGGATTGACGACATTTGTTTGTCGATGTCAAACAAATCGTTAGTACAATTGGGCATGCCATAAGCAAATCGTGCAATGCATGATATGTTCAATCGAGAACTGGAGCGTGAATACCATTATGATTGTAATGAACTAAACACATTAGTAGCATCAAATTTAACGAAATTGAATGACCAACAGCAACATGTTTATGATACAATCGTGAATAATGTTAGCCATGGAACTGGTGGATTGTTTTTCTTGGATGCTCCTGGGGGAACAGGCCAGACCTTTTTGATTTCATTGATATTAGCAACAATTCGATCAGATAATAACGTTGCATTGGCACTCGCTTCTTCCGGAATTGCGGCTACATTACTGGAAGGTGGTCGCACAGTACATTCTGCATTAAATGAAACACCAACATGTAATATTTCGAAAACATCTGGAATGGCAAAAGTTCTTAAAGTATGTAAGCTCATCGTATGGGACGAGTGTACTATGGCACACAAGAAATCATTGGAAGCACTTGATAGAACTTTGAAAGATCTACGAGGAGGGCAAACAGTCTTTGGAGGTGCCATGATTTTATTGGCTGGAGATTTCAGGCAAACATTACCTGTGATCCCAAAATCCACGGCTGTAGATGAAATCAATGCATGTTTAAAATCATAGTATTTATGGAGACATGTAAACACGTTTACATTTACTACAAAATGTACGTGTTCAACTAAAAAACGGCCCGTCAGCAGCTGAATTTTCACAGCAATTACTGAAAATCGGAAATGGCCAAATGTGTGTCGATCCAACAGGAATGATTACATTGCCTAACAATTTCTGCACTAAAGAGACATTGATACAGAGTGTATTTCCAAACATAGTTCACCATTACAAAAACTATGATTGGCTCAGCGTAAATTATCCAACTGAATTCTTATACTCACTCGATTTGCCAGGCCTTCCACCTCATAATTTACGATTAGAAATTGGAGCACCGATTATTATGCTGCGCAACATTAATGTGCCACGACTTTGCAACGGTACCAGACTCGCTCAGGGGGTAACGTTATCGAAGCAACAATTTTGAAAGGGAAGTACAAAGGAGAAGACGTTTTGATACCCAGAATTCCACTGATTCCGACAGATTTACCTACATAGCTCGGCTCAAGACCTACCTATCTTAGAATGTGTTATCATAGCCTATACTTCGTAATTGAGATTTTCTAACTGAATATCTCGACTAATCACTAATACCCCTAGAAAAATGTGGGAAGAGAGGAATTCTTCATACAGCAGAAAGACGAATGGTGTGAAAAAGTGGGCGTGGCTTTTCGTGATGCAATATTAAGAATTAGTAAGGAGTTATATGAGTTTAAAGAATGGGAATCGGAGTCCAATTGAAACTGCGAGTGGCAACGGGAGTAGGCGTGAGAAAGTAGAAGTGGGAATGGAAAAAAGTGAGCCGGTAATGTGAGGACGTATGGCGTAAGGAGAACAAAGGACACAGGTAGTGGGAAGGAGAGATGAAATAAATGCTAGGAGAATGAGAGGAAGAGATGAAATACGAGATGTGCAAATAGTGGTTGCAGTTTTAGGCGTAACTCTAGAAATTATAAATTATCACTTTCAGGCAGGGCATAGGTTAATGTTCCTTATAATAATTGATTCGTTTGAGCAGAGGACTTACGTTTTCTGTTCTAGAGCTTACGATTTCTCGAATTTGTTCAAGAAGAAATTTTTCGCTAGTATCGGTTTCATATAACACTTACTGCCATTGTAGCGACTAAATTGAATTTCGAAAACTTTGGAGGCTTTACGAGTATTTCGATTTCTTGAGTATCGAAACTCTTGCTTGTGTTCAATAAGAAATCGTTTACATAAAATACTGTCAATTCACCCGCCGTGGTTTGGTTGCAGCGTGCTCCGCATACCACACTGAAGATCCTGGGTTCAAGCCTCGGGCAAAGCAATATCGAAAATTTTGAAAAAAGTTTTTTCAATTAGAAGAAAGTCTTCCAAGCGGGGTCGCCCCTCGGTGGTGGTTTGGCAAACACTCCGAATGTTGTTCTGCCATGAAAGGCTTCTCAGTGAAATTTCATCTGCCTTGCTGATGCCGTTCGGAGTTGGCTTAAAACATGTAGGTCCCGTCCCGCCAATTTGTAGGAAAAATTAAAAAGGAGCACCACGCGATTTGGAAGAGAAGCTCTGCCTTAAATCTGTTTGGAGGCTATCGCGCCTTCCATGTGTAAAATGTTCGAATGTGCCTGGTCGAAGTCACCAGATTTTATATTCGATCTGACGCAGTGGTCTTAATGCTGCTTACCAAGATATGAAATTTTTTGAAGTCCTATTTAAATTTTCAATTTATTTCAAAGAAGATTATAATTCTATCGCATGTAAACAAAGTATATGTGCATAATTAAAAAGATAACCCAAAGTAACAAAGGATCAGCAATCCTAACTTAAATGCTCTCTGACGGCCCAATTCTAGTGTGGTAACAACATTCTTCACCATGGTAACGAAATCATGTGGCAACTTTTACACCCTTTTGGTATTCTACCCGCGAAAGTAGCCGGATATTTTTTTACCCACAAAAGTAGGTGGTTACATCGAAATAATCACACAACAGCTGTTGTTTAGAAAAAGGCAAAATTGAAAAATAAAGAATTGTAAGCGCAAACAAGTAAAGATAACAGTAAACAAGTGTTGCCTCTTGCTATACATATATGTTTACATTATGTACTTTTACAGAATAAATTACAATATACCCATGTAGAAACTTATCATGCATAATATGCATATACACATCGTCCCGTTTATTCGTTAGCCTCGTATCTACAAGTGAAACATTTAGGTAAGGCGAATACGGTTGCCACACCATGTTTTCATTTGGGACCAAAATTCATCGAAAAAAGGACCAAATTTTTGTTTTATTTTATTAGTATAAAATACAAAATTTTAAGATGTTTCCACATAGTGAAGACTCCTTTAATTCAAGCTGAACAAACAAATTTTTGTGCATGCAACCAAAAATGGTACTATATTTTGACATAGGATAAGTCTATGTCTTTCACCAACCAAACTTTGTGAACCTAGTTTTGGTCACAAAGCTCTTGTTTCTAGCATTATGTTGTTGATTTCAATGAAATAAAATGTATATTGCAGTTAGGTTTTAGTAAGAAACGGTTCAAAATTTGCGTTCTGGTGTTGCCGAACTATGTATGTGGGAAACTCAGTAAATCATAAATTAAACTACGCAATTTTGTTAGTCCTATTTTTATAGATGCTTACTCTTTCCCGTAACGTTCAAACTTCATATCAGAGCCTAGATTCAGTAAGTATGAGTTTTGATCCCAGGCCTCAGGGATTCCGCTAGCACCTGCGGGAACAATTTTATACAAAACATTTCTTCCGAAATCAAATCTCTTTTGCATTTGCTTCCTTCTGTCTTCGAGTTAAAATATTTCTTGTGCCAAGATAGTTAGTTTTCAATTACCTTGCGTGGCTTAACACCACAATAGTCCTGGAATTCCTTGAACTCATTGAGCTGGGTGAGAAAGATTTAAATATCAACATGCCAAACGAGAAGTAATGCATAGAATTTCTTTATAACCGATCGAAATATCTAGCCGTTATCTATATATTAATACGCTAACAAAATTTCCACACAATCAATTGACAGGCTGTTTCGCATACTTAGCATACGTAAAATCATATAAAAGTTATGTGAATCGATTCGTATTGATCAGCCGCAGTGCATAGGCCTACTTTTGTTAACAAATATTACTCTATTTGTTTATAATTAATAGAAGAAGTTTTTTGTAAATTCGAACAATTTGTACAAATATCGTAAGTCATTTTCGTGCACAAGCGCGCCATCTTTAGGAACAATTATCTAAGTGTTCTAATGCGAATTTCAAATACCTAAACTTTTATGCACAAGCGCGCCGTCTTTGGGAGCAATTATCTAAGCTTTCTAATGTGAATTTCAAATTTTATGTATACTCGCTACATTCGAAAGCACAAATGTTTCACCTACATACAAATATGGTTCCCCATTGTTGCCGCTTACCTATAATAGTCTCTACCAAAATCCTAAAAAATTGTTCCAAAATAATTTGTAGCGTACCAAAAAATCTTAAATAGAATTAATTTTTGACCGGCCCATTTTTTGTGGCAAATTTCACTTAAACGTAAATACATAAGTCTTTATTTAACAGATTCTTTGCTTTTTATTTTAGTTGTTTTCAAAAAAACATGAAATCACAAATAATGAGTTAACTTTTGTTGAAACTAACTAATTTATTTATAACAATTAATGCCAAATTTTCCCGAAAATGTTTTTGCATTTGCAGATTTAATCCTTATTTTAGATAAAGTACGTCGTATACTGAACAAAAAAAAGTTACAAAAATATAACACTAAATTTTTTATATTGCCTTTTATGCTAATTTATTTTAGTTCTTTTTTTATTTTATTATATATTCTCTTATTTCAAATTGGTTTATTATTATTTAACTGCAACTTGACTGAATCGGAAAATTTCACGTTGTATATTAAACGAAACAAAAAAACGTCCCAAAAACGTCTTTGATTTTAGGTCAAAACGGCAACCGGCATCATAGCGTGCATAGTCAGTATATTACCCACTATCTATATATTAATACGCTAACAAAATTTCCATACAATCAATTGACAGGCTGTTTCGCATACTTAGCATACGTAAAATCATATAAAAGTTATATGAATCGATTCGTATTGATCAGCCGCAGTTTATAGGCCTATTTTTGTTAACAAATATTACTATATTTGTTTATAATTAATAGAAAAAGTTTTTTGTAAATTCGAACAATTCATACAACCTTTATGCACAAGCGCGCCGTCTTTGGGAACAATTGTCTAAGTTTTCTAATGTGAATTTCAAATTTTATGTATACTCCCTAAATTCGAAAACGCAAATGTTTCACCTACATACAAATATGGTTCCCCATTGTAGCCGCTTACCTACCAAATCCTAAAAATTGTCTCTACCAAAATCCTAAAAAATTGTTCCAAAATAATTTGTAGCGTACCAAAAAATCTTAAATAGAATTAATTTTTGACCGGCCCATTTTTTGTGGCAAATTTCACTTAAACGTAAATACATAAGTCTTTATATAACAGATTCTTTGTTTTTTGTTTTAGTTGTTTTCAAAAAACATGAAATCACAAATAATGAGTTAACTTTAGTTGAAACTAACTAATTTTAGATAAAGTACGTCTTATACTGAACAAAAAAAAAGTTACAAAAATATAACATTACATTTTTATATTGCCTTTTATGCTAATTGCGAAACAAAAAAACGTCCCAAAAACTTTTTGATTTTAGGTCAGAGCGGCAACCGGCATCATAGTGGCCGTCTTGCATAGGCAGTATATTACCCACTATCTATATATTAATACGCTAACATAATTTCCATACAATAAAAAATTGTTCCAAAATAATTTATAGGGTACCAAAAATCTTAAAAAGAATTAATTTTTGACCGGCCCATTTTTTGTGGCAAATTTTACCTACACGTAAATACATAAGTCTTTATTTAACAGATTCTTTGTTTTTTATTTTAGTTGTTTTCAAAAGACATGAAATCACAAATAATGAGTTAAGTTTTGTTGAAACTAACTAATTTATTTATAACAATTAATAGCAAATTTGCTCGAAAATGTTGTTGCATTTGCAGATTTAATACTCATTTTAGATAAAG
Organism: Eurosta solidaginis; assembly: GCA_029619165.1. Taxonomy (NCBI): domain Eukaryota; kingdom Metazoa; phylum Arthropoda; class Insecta; order Diptera; family Tephritidae; genus Eurosta; species Eurosta solidaginis. Next base: position 30,022 of record JARSSU010013595.1, read on the forward strand.
TACGTCTTTACTGAACAAAAAAGAAAAAGTTACAAAAATATAACATTAAATTTTTTATATTGCCTTTTATTCTAATTACGAAACAAAAAAACGTCCCAAAAACTTTTTTGATTTTAGGTCAGAGCGGCAACCGGCATCATAGCGGCCGTCTTGCATAGGCAGTATATTACCCACTATATTTATTATTAGGCTAACTTTGTTGGATTATATATCCATTAATCGGATGCTTAGATCGCAAAAACCCTAATTGGTTTATGTCGCTTAAAGTTATGAAATCAATTTTATTTTAGTAAATATGATTGCGTGAATAATTTCAATGTTTTTGTTTGTTTTTCCTTTCTTCCTAATTTATTCTGCTCTGTTATATCTTAGTATTATATTGTTCACAGACGATATTTTATGGTAGATATGGTCATATATATTCATGAAATGGAGTGTTTACAAATTTAATACAAATTAATTACGTACATAGATCTCAACGGGAATCCCAACATTAAATATCCGAACATTAGAATCTTCATATTTCCACAATGATCACATTAAAACCCGGAAAAAGTATAAGTACACTTATTGCGTTTTTATATGGAACTGTTTGTTCACTTCACTTAATTTTTCGCAATTTAAGTACTTTATTTTTTTTTCTTTAATAAACATTTTTTTAGTAAACTCTGCCTTCTTTCTCATTACATAATTTTTTTATATTTTTATTTTATTTTTTATGAAGGTATCCTCTATTTTACTCGAAATTTTTGTTTTGTGTCACACTTACATATTAGATATGTATTTATACCAACTTAAACGGGTGGCGTGAAATAGGCTTAATTCCTTTAGGAAATTTCTTAATTTTTAACTAAAAGTTCGTATTTTTTGAATTATGACACTATTGACGTAAATGGGTGATATGTGTATATGGGTGATATAGGCCTACTGGGGAACCGAGCTCCCAAAACTAACTTCGGTAGCGCGCCAATGGGGACCTTCCGGATGGTGTGGAAAAACCTATTTTTCAATTCAATTTCAAGTAATTTCACCATAATTCTATGTCAATTTCATATGATTTTACATAATTTTTATATTTTTGTTTAAGGAGCTCCATACCAAAACGTTATAATTACATGTGAAAAGTTTGTAGAAAATTTAAGAAAATACAATCAAAAGTACAAAGTCTTAGATCAAATTCAAAATTTTAAAGAAAAAGTTAACCAGTTTGCTATATTTCCAACACTTGATGCATAGACTGAGTTCAAAAAAATACACGCTGGTCGAATTTCGACCACAGGCGATACTAGTTAATATTATTATAAAACAAGAGCTTTTTTTATTAGTCGGTTATTTCATCAACAATTAACGACAATGTGTTTGCCAACACTTTTCTTTTTAATGCCTGGCATAAATTATATCCTAGGTGAAATTTTATTGTTCTGGTACATTTTATTGACCGAGCAATTTTTTATGGTGAGAGTTCCATTGAAGTAAATTCAAAATAATATGGGGGCTAACGAAAGTGTGACGAATTTTTGGGCAATATTGTGAACTTTTACCTGAGTGAAACGGAAGAAAAGTACCAATCGTGGCTACTGCCTAAAAAGTACCAAAATTGAAGAAAAGGGACCAGCGGACCAAATGGGGTTGGAAGGGACCATTTTTGGTCCCAATGGGCAAAAGTGGCAACCGTGAAAGCGAAGAAAACTACCTTTCAAATTTCTCCACAAACACTGGTGAGTTTTTCGGTGATGACAGCGTTACCACTTGGGCCACAATTGCGGATAAAAGAACTGGTAACGATATTTGGTTACATAATGTTCTGGGTACTATTTTACCGATAACGCTCAGAATCGGGGCGTAAATGCAACATTTTTATCACAGCTCAACGGTGAAGCTTCCAAGTTTTAACAGTCAGGTAACACACTAGAATGCATTACAATGCCACTGTCATTACCAATGTCGCAATGATGCTTATAACACACGAAAAAAAAAGTTATTTAAGAAAATAAAAAATTACAAAAACCAATATGAAAGGCCGCATATGACAGAGCACACAACTTATAGCTCCTAGTAACAAGTGCAACGAAAATAGTAAAATCAACCAAAAGGAATGAGCACAAACCATAAACGACACTTGTCGTCGTCATTGTGTGTACATACTTACATACTTCAAACATACCAAGTAACAATTGAGCGGTTACAGAGTGAAGAGAAATGCAGTATACAAATATCTACAGAAGTGACTGTGTGCGTGTGACTCAATGACTCAAAGAAAATGGAACAATGGCGCATCAGCCGAATGCAAATTAGAACAAGTAAAGAAGTCTAACTTCGGGTGAAAAAGAACATTACATACCCAGCTGTACACTTGAAATGATGTAATTGTGTGTGCTTAATAGTGTTACAAGGCTGCGCAATAACACATATATACATGATTCTATTCTGAACTAATTTTTCTTAGAGTTATGGCTCCCGAAATATAGAAAATTGCTTAATCATAAAAATGGCGGTGCCACGCCCCTTTTTCTTAATTTGAAGTTTTTCCTATTTATTGTTATAAATCCACTTGGGAAATGAAATACAATTGATATAAAGCTCTTTTTTGCAAAGATATATCTTATTTTATTCATCCACGACCTTTTTAAAAATCTTTTATATAAAAGTGGGCGTGGTCCTTTACCGATTTCGCTAATTTTTCTTCAAAGCATTCCTTATAGTAAGGACAACCTCTCTGCCGACTTTTGTTACGATAGGTTTAACGATTTTTGGTTTTTGATTAATAATAATTGTAAAATTGATTTATCACAAGTGGGCGGTGCCACGCCCATTTTAAAAAATTTTTTTAAAATTTAAATCAAGATTCTCAATATTAGTCCACAGGTCAAGTTTCAACATTCTAGGTCAATTATTTACTAAAACATCTGTTGTTTTGTGTTTTCCAAAATGTTATATATATAAAAAGTGGGCGTGGTTATCATCCGATTACGCTCGTTTTCAATACCAATCAATTCTGGATCCAGATAAGTTCGTATACCAAATTTGGTGAAGATATCTCAATATTTACTCAAGCTATGGTGTTAACGGACATACGGACGGGCGGACGGACATGGTTCAATCAAATTTTTTTTCGATACTGATGATTTCGATATATGGAAGTCTATATCTATCTCGATTCCTTTATACCTGTACAACCAAAGGGAATAAAGAGATGCTGCAACATGGCTATGCAAGACAAAATTGGCTAAGTGACGGTGATTTTTGTGCAGTTGAAAGCAAGAGGGGCAGTTAGCATAAATAGGCAGGTCTGTGGGTAATCCACTAACTCTAGACACTTTCTCTCTCACCGCCCTGAAGTGCTCCTTACAAGTTAGTTTTGTTTAGTTTCAATGTTTATACGTAAATATTTCAATAAAAAGGCTTTGACTTTATTTCATAATCTTCTATGATTAGGACTAACTCATCCACAGCTCATTTTGGGGTTACCAACACCGCTTCTGTCTTATTGCTAGCCATTTCCGGCCACATGTTCGTCAGCCATTTTCTTATTCTTCCCACGGCGTCATTTCATAATACTTGGAGCAGATACAGCATCTGCATAGCCGACAATTTGCGTGCCTCCGGGAAGGTCGATTTGTAGCACACCGTCATACATCGCATCTAGATATGCCTTATAGTGAGTGTGTGGACGAGGGTCTCATAAAATACCAACAAACAAAACGAGATGTCCACGCTAACTCAGCGGATATCGTCCCATAGTGTCACAAAAAAAAACTGCCGCAGGTGGGTTGTATATCTTAGCAATAGCTTACAGAGGCCTATAAATAATAAGTGGAAAAAATTGTATTTCTATGAAGTATTTAAATGTCTAAAAAGTATCTACAAGTTTATAGTTTTCAGACAGCGGGACTTGATATTTGGTTATTATAAGATGGGGCGCTTTACCGCATAGGGAAGCTTCTTAAACGTTTAATCTCAACGAAATAACTATATCGGACAGAATTCACAATCTGAGTCGAAATCACAAGTGAGCCTGAAAGACTAGTAAGCCAGTAGTATAATATCCAATCTCCAGTCCATTTCCTACGGGTACTTAAGGAATTCTGAAGGAAACCTTAACTTACTGGTAAATAACTTTAGTATAAGAAGAATACTAAGGAGACAAGCTTGTGGGGATTGATGGTGATAAATATTATTTCTTTCCCGAGGGTGGAAAACATTATTTCTTGACCGAACACATGCTTGCTTGCTTGGAACACAGCATATATACCAATGATAAACTAGACCACAAAAACTAAACCAGCGCAACAGAAGCAACAGCAATTAAAAGGAAACCAACTAGATTAACAATAAATCAAACATAGTAAATAAACCAAAACAAAAATCAAATCTAAAAAGACATATAACAAATAAAAAAATAAAGCAATAAAACAATAGAAACAGCCAATAGGACAACAGCATATAAACCAATTAACAAGACTCTAAAATTCGAACGACATGAAACAACAATAATTAATAGAACTGTAACTAGACCAACAATATATAAAACAGAAACAAAGAGAACAATTAAAATTTTAATCAAAACAGCAGCCGAAACTAGACCTAAAAGACAACACTAGCCATTTGATACGGTAATTAATAAGACAACAAAACACAACAAAAACCACACAATAAATAAGGAAAACAAAAACCATAACAACAATAGATCAAATATCAGAAAAAACAAACAAGCTGATCGCCGAAAAAAATAGAGCAACTATAACTACAACGGTAACAACGACAACTACTTAAAGTAAGTAAAAGATCTTAAAAACCAAAACAACTAAGACAACAAAAGCTTTCTCAAATTGAATCAACAACAAAAAATTAATAGCTAAACATTAAACACAACAAAGAAGTCCATAGGCTTTACTTCTACTTATAAACACGCATCATCATAGCCCTACCATCCATATGAACACATTGAAGGCCATACCGCCCCCAACCTCTTAGTTCCATGATACATGCAAATTTGTAACAGATCAAGTAAGTTGATTTAAAAAAGAAGGTAAGAGAGAATCCACGTCTTACGCGCCCAAATTAAGACAAAGCTATGATGAGTCGTACGCTGGGAGAAAGGGCTATTTCATAACTTAGGTTCTACCTATTGATTGGTTTTCTCAGTTTGGCCATCAAACAAACTTTTGATAACAATATGGCACACATTAAGTTGACGTCCAATCAGGGACTACCGGAATTTTTATAAAATTTTTATTGACAATGGCCGCCGTGGTGCAGAGGTAGTGCACTGATCTTACTAACTGATGGTATCCGACTCAAGTGACGGAGCAAGCAACATCAAAATAGTTTCAACTATTTTCTATAACAATGCCGCTCTTGACAGTGGTACGGCAAGCTACCTAAGTTTATTTCTGACATGAAAACTTGTTCATGAAAAACGAATCTTCCTTTCATAAGCGTTCGGAGAAAAAATATGTAGCAAGAATTAAAACGAGCACATCACAAATTGAACGAGAAACTGGGCCTTAATTTTAGGTTGCAACCCTACTTAAAAATATTTTTTTTAAATCTATACATGTCTATATGTAGATATATGTATTAGGACTGTTCCGAAAACAAAACACTACACACTTTTAATTAATTATTTCTCAATCATTTTAGGTAAAACACTGCTAGAGAATTTCGGGACACCTATAACTCGTACTTTGCTAGATTAACGGCGTTTTCTTTTCTGGAAATAATGTCGCCCTGTTAGTTCTTCTCAGTTCCCTTGTAAGTTTGTGTGTTCTTTTCACAAAATATTTCTCACTGTATAAGAAATGGGGTACAAATTCAGCCATTTCAACTCAAAAGCTAGAATTTGAGAGTGCTACATAAGAATAATATTTTTTCCAGAAAAGAAAACGCCATAAAAGTGATTGCGCTACAAAACTCCATAATCAAAAATATTTAGAAAACTCTATATAAAAATTGCGTAGAAATTTTTTTGGGATTCAGAATTTATTCAAATTTTCAAAATTTTTTGAAAATGTTTTTGCGGCGAGTTTTCATAGCTTCAGTTATAAAATTCATTTAATTTTTATACCTTTATTGGAAATGAAACTGTATATTAATTTTGTCACGAATTTCAAAATTGTAAGTCCTTAAAGGAAAGGAGATAGACCCACCAATAAGTATACCGAAATGGTCAGGATGAAGAGCTGAGTTGATTTAGCCATGTCGGCCTGTCCTGGGTCTGTTTGTATGCAAACTAGTCCCTCAATTTTTGAGATATTTTGATAAAATTTGGTGAGCGAGTATATTTAGGTGTCTGATTAGACATTTGTCGGAACCGGCCGGATCGGACCATTATAGCAATATCCCCCATACAACCGAATTTTCACAAAAGAGGATTTTTGTCATATCCTCCTCAATTTATCCCATTGAAGCTACAAACTTCACCATATACTTTCGTATATTGTACATATTGTTGTCTGAAAAAATGAATGAGATCGGTGGTATCCCCCACAACCGATTGTTCAGATATAAAGCTTTTCGTGATTACTGCCCCATGTGAACAGCTAGAGGCTTCAAATTTCACCGAATCCTTACGTATAGAGCATTTATTGCTGTCTGAAAAACTTTTACAGGTCGGTGGTATATATAGTATTGTGACGAATATTTTCATCACTAGGCTACTAAATAAATGCACAACACCAATAAAGCAGCCACCCTTATGTAGAAGGCGACGAAGATATGTCTCACACACACTCATACTCACACATACAAGTGCATATGGCTAGTAGAAAAACATAAACTACCAATATACATGTATATAACCAAGCATGAGATACAACTGTTAGCGAAATTACTAGACCTTAGGAGAAATGGGTGAACGAGGAAACCGAGAGTATAAAAGCAGCGCAAGCTGAGTAATAACTAATAAAGTTTTGATTAAGGCACGCTATTGATTGTGAAGTATAATTGTGAAGTACTACTCCCAAAGTAATCTAAATAAAGACCAGTTTGCAATACTAAATATTGGAGTGATTTGTTCAACATTTTAGCTATTTATTTGTTTTTGGTTGGTTTTTTGACAACTTTCAATGATTTTTTTAAGGATCCAGCTCTCTTCTTAGGAAGGACAGGCCGGTAGTAGCAAAGTTTAAGACAACTACCGCTGCTAAAACTGACGGCCAGACAGCGCCAGATGATCAGGGCAAGGACGCTAACCAAGCGTTCTCGTCCGGATCGATGGGCGCACAAGGCCGAAAAAGAATCAGATCCGATGAGGGACCAGAGAAGGAGTCGAAAAAGATCTCACGCCACCTTCGACTGCCCCTCAGATCTACAGTGGCCAATCATCGACACAATCAACCCTAACGGGAAGATAACACCAGAAAGGTGGTTGCCCGAAGCTGACAGCGAGGAGATATCCTTCGACGGGCGGGCTGGCAGAAGGGCGTCAAGACAGTCGGCCGCTGCAACAAGAAATCTCTGGATTTCTAACGAAGGCACTTCGTACGGTGGTCTCAGTGTGGATGCCACCTCCAGTAATGGCAACGGGGTCCATACTGAAACTACTGGGCAAGCAGAACAAAGGGCTAAGTGTAGACCAATGGCAGGTAGTCTCGATGACTCCCTCCAAGACAAGGGCGGGCAGCGACCTACTGATCGCAATTGATCAAACGTGGCTGCAAGCCATAAAGAAGCTTAATGGAGTCGTTAGGTTTGGGCTGGACTCCCTTAAAGTTTTTGCGCCGGTTAACAGGCCAGATTCCGCAAAGGGAAAAGATCGCGGTGGTGCAGATTAATTTGCACCACTCAGCTTCCACCTCGCTCGACTTAAAGAAGTTCATTGCAGAAAACGGAGTGGACATAGCTCTAATTCAAGAACCTGGATGGTTAGGGACAGGGTTTGCGGATTTGGCCTGGGCGGCTAGCGTCTACATGCACCAAAAAAGGGTAAAATTAGAGCATGCATTGTAGCTAAGAAAAATATTAAACTATTTATCTTTACACAGCACTGCAACGAAGACCTCGTCACTGTAGTGTGCGAACAAAGGCAGGGGCGCAAGCTGCTGCTATCGTCTGCATACTTCCCATGCGAGGGGGACACGCCAACCCCGACAACTGTCCGAAGACTCGTGAAGTTAGCGGAAAACGCATGGGATGGACCTTGTCATCTGCTGCGACGCCAACGGACATCAAGAGCTATGGGGGAATAGCGACACAAATGCAAGAAGTGAGTCCATTTTTGACTACTTACTTACTACTAACCTAATAGTGTGCAACAAAGGCAACCAGTTAACGTTTAGGAATAGAATTAGAGAGCAGTTCATGGATAACACCCTGAAGAATCGATGACTGGAGAGTGTCAGACACTTGCTCCTTCTCGGAACACAGTAGGATACTCTTCAACATCGATCTTGAAGTGGAAGTTCCCCGGCCATATAGGATTCCAAGAAAAACCGCCTGAACAGACCATGGACAAAACCGAGGACTACGTGGTGGAACACACAGACCTAAGCCAACTCAGATCAACAACAAGAAAACTCTTCAACAAAGCCAAGCATAGCCGACTGGAAGAGGACTGGGAAACCTACAGATGTAGCTTTAACAAATACAAAAGCTGCATCAGGAAGGAAAAAAATATATCATGGGAACAATACTGTGAGAAGCTGGCAACGACAAATTAGACATCAAGACTTCACAATATACTATCAGGATCTACTTTATCCCCTTGTAGCATAAGGAAGTCTGATGGCTCATGGACCGTCTCCAGTCAGGAAACTCTAGAATTCTTGATGGAGACACACTTTCCTGGATGTACGGATGCGATAGGCACCACGTTGCCAGAAAACCGCGCATACCCTCCGGAAACCGACGTCACGGACATCGTTGGCCGGGATAAAATATCATTGGCTAAAAAATCATTCGAACCCTACAAATCGACGGGACCGGATGGTGTGATACCGGCTATGTTACAACCCGCTTGTGACGAATTGATACCACATCTACACGGCATCTTCTCAAGATGCCTACAAGATGGATATGTACCCGAAGCCTGGAGAAACGTACGGGTGGTTTTCATTTCCAAAGCAGAAAAAACTCAACCACTCGGAAAGCCAAAGACTATAGACCAATAAGCCTCTCTTCTTTATCCTTAAAACACTGGAGAGACTTATCGATCTACATATTAGAAGCAGTGCCAATCTCTGGCAGATGGATGCAGCTCAGCACGCATACCAAAAAGACAAATCAGTTGAAAGTGCCCTTCATGAGAAGTGCCATCGGGAACTCACTGAACTGCAAGGAGTACACGTTAGCAGCTTTCCTCGACATTGAGGACGCTTTCAACAATGTGCAGACGGAGGCCATCTGCAAGGCTCTTACACGATAACGATATGGAACCCAAAGCTCTATAGTTGTATTGAACGATTATATGCTTAGGTGTAGAGTAGTCAATGCGACCTTAGGCATTGTTTCTATTGGCAAACTGACCACTGGGGGCCCCGACGTTTACAGTCAGTAGCATGGAATACAATGGCTATGTCAGGTGAGGATTTTGGACGTAAATTGAAATACATCAACTTCTTTTGAGAGAGAGCTTATGTGCTGCAAACCACACTCTTAGCAAATGCACATCGTTATTGATTCTTGCTACCAAATCCAGATAGTTCGATGAACCATAGGCGACAGCAAGGTCATCAGCGAAAGCTGTTACTTTTCCATACAAGGGCAGCGAGTATATTGAATTTAGGTAAATCAAAAATAGTATAGGACCTAAGACAGATCCTTGAGGTACACCTAAGCTAATTGTAGCTGGGTTACTTTTACTGCTTCCAACTTTTACTTTTTGAATTATTCCTGACAAATAAGATTTAAGCCAATTATATATAAAACCACGGAAGCCCGCACAATACAATTTGTCTAATAAAATTTGGTGATCAACCATGTCAAATGCTTTAGTGATATCAACAAACAGTCCAGCACAGTTCTTTTTATTGTCTAGTTCCCTATATATGTAAGAACAAAAGTCCAGCAAGGTATCTTCTGTTGACCACCCACATCTGAACCCGAATTGCATTGAGCTGAAATAGTTATTATAGTCAAGAAATGATAGGATTCGACCTTTAACCAGTTTTTCAAAAATTTTTGAAATTGAAGACAGTAATGAAATAGGCCTGTAATTATTTATATCCGTTTTGTCACCCTTTGTAAATAAAGGAATCACAATAGCGCATTTTAAATCTAAAGGAAACGAGCCACCTAAAATATTCATATTAAACAAATGCGTTAGGATATCAAACTAAATTTATTGCCACATATTTAAGAGTCTGATTCGAAATTCCATCACATCCACATGATCTAGAGTTATTCAGAGAATTAATTGTTTTAAAACTTCAATGCCAGTAAATGGCTCGATAAAAAACTATTTCCCCAATTCGGGAACTCAGGTATCAGAGCGGAGGATTGCCCTATTGATAGAAAGTGATCGTTGAAAAGGTTTGCCACTGCTGGAGGATCAGAAAAGCTCACGCTACCATCACATAAAACAATTGATGTGTTATTAGCTTTACAACTGCGATTCAGAAGACCGTTAATGATATTCCATTTCTTCTTTGGATTGCCATAGGAAGACCTAAACTCATTTCGATAGAAATAATCACGCTCCAAGTGTACTTATTTTTTCAGTTCTCTACACAATTTCATATACCTGCTGCGAAGATTTGCGTTTGATGGGTGGTTTTTGCACTTTTTTCCAAGCTTGTTTTTAGATGATTTTTTTGAGCAACTTGTTGCTAATCTATGGTTCTAACTTATAATCAGATCTGCGAGGGATAAAAGAAAAGCTAGCAGACCTAATGTGTCTGTTAAAAATGTTCAGAAAGATATTAAATGCCTTGGATACGTGTTTTTCAGAGTAACATTCATCCCATGACTCAAATCGTAATAGTTCGTTTAGAGCGTCGAAATTTATTTGCGTTAAACAAGAACTAACCTTGCTTAGTAATACACCAGTCATAGTGTGATCTGTTATTCCGACATCAAGATTTAAGCTCCGCAAACTACTGAGAAAATGATTACTAACACGACAGAAAACGTGATCCAAGCAGCTGCCAGACATACTACGAGTTGGCTCATTTATATACGATGTTATACCATGACCAGCCATTACATTTAGGAAGCTATCTATGGTAGGATTAGCGTTAAGAATATCTAATTAAAGTCACCCAAGATGACAATATTGCCTGAATATTCACTACGGAGAAGATTTGAGAACTCTTCAAAAAATATCTGAGCATGTAGCCTGTAAACACATATAAAAGTAAAGACTGCACCTGAGATACTTATTGAAACCTTTAGGATGTCAGCACTTGTGAGATTGCATTCAAAATAATCACACTCATACATATCCCGAACAAAAACTCCAACACCACCTGCAGAATAACTGTCATTAGTGTTCGCGAAAAAAATTATAACCAGGTATAGTGAAATTGCGAATTTCATGAGAGTATATCCAGATTTCAGACAAAAATATTACGTCGGGATAGTTAACCGACCTAACCGACCTAACATCCAAAATAGACCACATGACAGGGGTTTTGGATTTCCAGGTTCAGAACGTACGATATCGTTCAAGGGAGGAATGGGAAATAGGCCTAGACAACGGCAGTGGCATCACAATATACACCGACGTGTCGAAAATGGAAAAGGGAACTGGAGCTGATATGCACTCAATACATCTACAGTGAAGCCAATCATTCCGACTTCCTGACGCATGCAGTGTATTCCAAGCCAAGGTCTATGCCATATGCAGAGCGGCAAAGCTGCTCCAAGATAATGCGGTCTCCAATATCGCCGTAACAATCTTTGTTGACATCCTAGCCATCTTAAGGGCATTAGAGTCCACCATGATAAAATCGGACATCGTGCGGAGGTGTAGAGCCTCTCTGGCTTCTATAAGTCATCCCAATGTCCCCTCTTCTGGGTCCCTGGGCATAGCGGCATTGAAGGGAATGAACTCGCGGATGAAATGGCTAGTAAAGGTTCCGACTTAGACATAAGTGAGGTGGACAGCTCCGTCCGACCACCGTTGAGTTATCTCCTAGGGAGAATCGACGAATATGAGAACAGGGCAACGGACTTGCTATGGACCAATAGCGTTGACTGCGAAGTCTCAAGGTCCTTATGGCCATGCTTGTATAGGAAAGGCACCAGCTTCGTTCTCAAACTGAACAAATCTGCGGTGAGGGTACTTACGGGTGTGGCGAATACCAACAAGCTCCCTCTGCAGAAGCTGTCAGGGTGAGGAGGAAGAGGAGTCGATCTACGACTTTCTCTTCCGATGTGCGGCGCTTCAAAGAAGAAGGCTCAGATTTCTGGGCTCACGCTTCTTCGACAGCCTGACAGAGGTTGTGAAGGTGGATGTCTCGTTTCTTCTTGGGTTCATCAGGGAAACCAAGTGGTTCGTTGAGGACAATTATGAGGTAATGGGGCTAAACCAATTTGCCACCACCCTGTACTTACTGAGGGCACTCACAATGGACAAAAATGTCTAGGAGTGGAAGTGTGCGTAACGCTCACCCACGCCCTCTTAACCTAACCTAACCTAAGGCATGATGCTTTAAGCCTTTTGGCAATATGAAATAAGTCTTATATACGGTTGAAATTTTTTGCTGGGTTTTCTTTAGCGCTACCATCAGGATTGCCGTTTGGATATATTTGGGACGTATATTGTACACGTAAGTATCACTTAACTTATGTGAACACATTTCAACGGTACAAATATAGAAACGATCAATTAAGTACAATGAAATTTTACTTTGAAAAAGAATAGCAAGTATTTTACCAAATACGCGCTAATTTCATTTCGCTAGAATAAACATAACAACCTTGAATTTGTTATTTTGTTAGAGCAAAAGCTGATTTAGAGTTTGTATTGCTCTTGACGCATTAACCATGAAAAATTAAAAAGAAAAAAAATATTAATTAGTGCTTGGCGCGATTTACCTCCGAGAAGATTTAGGCCGGACTTCTCTTCAAATCTGAGTCTTACTCCCTTTTGATTTTCAATACGAATTCGAAGACGGGACTTACATGTTTTAGGCCGATTCCAAACGGTAGCTGATGCAAGGAAGATGCATTTTCACTGGAAAGCTTTTCATAGTAAAAATACTGTTGGAACTCAGGACCTTCGGTGTAGTATGCGAAGCACGCTCCCACCACTCCACGGCAGCCACTTTTATCAATAAGTGCTTTGAGATTTTGGCTGGAGTATTATAAGGAATTCGCCATTCCCCATCCTTACAGAATTAGGGCCTGATGCTCTAAGCCTTTTGGCAATATGAAATAAGTCTTATATACGGCTGAAATTTTTTGCTGGGTTTAATTCGCAGTTGCCTGAAGTAACATTTGTTGCCAAAAGTAAATATTTTTCAAGTATTCCTCTTTGTTTTAATGGCAGTTATCAGCCTGCGTGAAACTTCGTTTATTTTAGATTCTTCCAACGAAAGCAGCTTTAAAATCGACAACGTTGCTATATGTGGGATTTCTTTTCACAGTCTTTTTCCAAGCAGTGGGCATTAGGAATATTTGCTCCGCCACAATTAGTGCACTTTGCCGCCATATTTGAATATCTCCGTAGGCAGTGTCTCCTCATAATGTGGGTGAGGTGTCAGCATGTTTTCTGAATGCTTCATTGCTGCCTCTGACCTAGAGGACAGAGAACAAGACATGTATTAGCAATTCACCGTTTTCTATGGAAATTTACCAGGTTTGAAATCTTTCGGCTTTCACCCAATTTGTTAGGAATATCGGGCGCTATCCTCCCATGGTCTAGGGTTTCGTGAACAGCCTTCCCGAATAGTTGCTTATTTACTTCTGGTTCTTGTGTATCTCATATTCGCTGTGACTTTATATGAGTGGTCGGCGCGCCATAGCTCAATTGAGCCAGACTTGCTTCACACATATTCTTACTCGCCGTCATCAGTCGTTAGCGAGACAGCAACGAATAAACACTGCTGTCGCAAAAATGTTAAGATACCCTGTGAGAAATAGTACGATGGGATAACGCAACTGGTATGACGTCCCTTCCATATGTAGCTCATCTTCCAAACACGTTTAGGTTTGGGTTTTTACCTTTTCGGGTATGTTATATTAAATAACTTGTCAATAGAATATGAGTTTTTTAAATTATTATAGTAAAAGTTGTAACAATTTAATTCTGGACTCCTTTTCTTCTGCGCCAAAAAAATGTAACTTCTGCACTGCAAAAAACTACTATAGAATATTTAAAATACTAAGCGACATAGTAAAGAAAATTGACATGAATGTATTTTTATGTTTTTGTTTTTAAATCAGCTACATATTTTTTAAACGTTTTGTATTTCCCCGGTTACGGCAAATGTATTAGTATTATTCGTTACATTACAAACTTCAACGAATTCGATAATTTCTTGGTTAGGAATTTTCGATTCGTTTCACTGGTTTCTCAAATGTAATGCGATGATCATCACATACACCGTTATATAGGCTCAGAGTGGTACAACTGGTTGCTAGTTAGCGCCTCAGGATTCCTTGCACATCAAATTCACGAATATTCTCAATAATTTTATTCAAATTATGGAATTCGAAAAGTAAAATTTTGGACAATGGGTGTGGCACTGCCCACTTTTAAAAGAAGGTAATTTAGAAGTTTTGCAAGCTGTAATTTGGCAGTCGTTGAAGATATCACCATGAAATTTGGCAGGAACGTTACTCGTATTACTATATGTCTGCTTAATAAAAATTAGCAAATCGGAGAACGACCACGCCCACTTTTTAAAAAAAATTTTTTTTAATTCAAATTTTAAAAGAAAATTTAATATCTTTACAGTATATAAGTAAATTATGTCAACATTCAACTCCAGTAATGATATGGTGCAACAAAATACAAAAATAAAAGAAAATTTCAAAATGGGTGTGGCTCCGCCCTTTTTCATTTAATTTGTCTAGGATACTTTTAATGCCATAAGTCGAACAAAAGTTTACCAATCCTTGTAAAACTTGATAGAGGCTTAGATTCTAGGACGATAACTGTTCTCTGTGAAAAAGGGCGAAATCGGTTGAAGCCACGCCCAGTTTTTATACACAGTCGACCGTCTGTCCTTCCGCTCGGCCGTTAACACGATAAATTGAGCAAAAATCGATATATCTTTACTAAACTCAGTTCACGTACTTATCTGAACTCACTTTGTATTGGTGTAAAAAATGGCCGAAATCCGACTATGACCACGCCCACTTTTTCGATATCGAAAATTACGAAAAATGAAAAAAATGCCATAATTATATACCAAATACGAAAAAAGGGATGAAACATGGTAATTGTATTGGTCTATTGACGCAAAATATAACTTTAGAAAAAAACTTTGTAAAATGGGTGTGACACCTGCCATATTAAGTAGAAGAAAATGAAAAAGTTTTGCAGGGCGAAATCAAAAGCACTTGGATCTTGGAAGGAATACTGTTCGTGGTATTACATATATAAATAAATTAGCGGTACCCGACAGATGATGTTCTGGATCACCCTGGTCCACATTTTGGTCGATATCTCGAAAACGCCTTCACATATACAACCAAGGGCCACTCCCTTTTAAAACCCTCATTAATACCTTTAATTTGATACCCATATCGTACAAACACATTCTAGAGTCACCCCTGGTCCACCTTTATGGCGATATCTCGAAAAGGCGTCCACCTATAGAACTAAGGCCCACGCCCTTTTAAAAAACTCATTAACACCTTTCATTTGATACCCATATCGTACAAACAAATTCTAGAGTCACCCCTGGTCCACGTTTATGACGATATCTCGAAAAGGCGTCCACATATAGAACTAAGGCCCACTCCTTTTAAAATACTCATTAACACCTTTCATTTGATACCCATATCGTACAAACAAATTCTAGAGTCACCCCTGGGTCCACTTTATGGCGATATCTCGAAAAGGCGTCCACCTATAGAACTAAGGCCCACGCCCTTTTAAAATACTCATTAACACCTTTCATTTGATACCCATATTGTACAAACGCATTCTAGAGTCAACCCTGGTCCACCTTTATGGCGATATCTCGAAAGGCGTCCACCTATAGAATTAAGGCCCACTCCCTTTTAAAATACTCATTAACACCTTTCATTTGATACCCATATAGTACAAACAAATTCTAGAGTCACCCCTGGTCCACGTTTATGGCGATATCTCGAAAAGGCGTCCACATATAGAACTAAGGCCCACGCCCTTTTAAAATACTCATTAACACCTTTCATTTGATACCCATATAGTACAAACAAATTCTAGAGTCACCCCTGGTCCACGTTTATGGCGATATCTCGAAAAGGCGTCCACATATAGAACTAGGGCCCACGCCCTTTTAAAATACTCATTAACACCTTTCATTTGATACCCATATAGTACAAACAAATTCTAGAGTCACCCCTGGTCCACTTTATGGCGATATCTCGAAAAGGCGTCCACCTATAGAACTAAGGCCCACGCCCTTTTAAAATACTCATTAACACCTTTCATTTGATACCCATATAGTACAAACAAATTCTAGAGTCACCCCTGGTCCACGTTTATGGCGATATCTCGAAAAGGCGTCCACCTATAGAACTAAGGCCCACGCTCTCTTAAAATACTCATTAACACCTTTCATTTGATACCCATATAGTACAAACAAATTCTAGAGTCACCCCTGGTCCACGTTTATGGCGATATCTCGAAAAGGCGTCCACCTATAGAACTAAGGCCCACTCCTTTTTAAAATACTCATTAACACCTTTCATTTGATACCCATATCGTACAAACAAATTCTAGAGTCACCCCTGGTCCAACTTTATGGCGATATCTCGAGAAAGGCGTCCACCTATAGAACTAAGGCCCACGCCCTTTTAAAATACACATTAACACCTTTCATTTGATACCCATATGTACAAACGCATTCTAGAGTCAACCCCTGGTCCACCTTTATGGCGATATCTCGAGAAGTCCTCCACCTATAGAATTAAGGCCCACTCCCTTTTAAAATACTCATTAACACCTTTCATTTGATACCCATATAGTACAAACAAATTCTAGAGTCACCCCTGGTCCACGTTTATGGCGATATCTCGAAAAGGCGTCCACATATAGAACTAAGGCCCACGCCCTTTTAAAATACTCATTAACACCTTTCATTTGATACCCATATAGTACAAACAAATTCTAGAGTCACCCCTGGTCCACGTTTATGGCGATATCTCGAAAAGGCGTCCACATATAGAACTAGGGCCCACGCCCTTTTAAAATACTCATTAACACCTTTCATTTGATACCCATATAGTACAAACAAATTCTAGAGTCACCCCTGGTCCACGTTTATGGCGATATTTCGAAAAGGCGTCCACCTATAGAACTAAGGCCCACGCCCTTTTAAAATACTCATTAACACCTTTCATTTGATACCCATATCGTACAAACAAATTCTAGAGTCACCCCTAGTCCACCTTTATGGCGATATCTCGAAAAGGCGTCCACCTATAGAACTAAGGCCCACGCCCTTTTAAAATACTCATTAACACCTTTCATTTGATACCCATATAGTACAAACAAATTCTAGAGTCACCCCTGGTCCAACTTTATGGCGATATCTCGAGAAGGCGTCCACCTATAGAACTAAGGCCCACGCCCTTTTAAAATACTCATTAACACCTTTCATTTGATACCCATATAGTACAAACAAATTCTAAAGTCACCCCTGGTCCAACTTTATGGCGATATCTCGAGAAGTCGTCCACCTATAGAACTAAGGCCCACGCCCTTTTAAAATACACATTAACACCTTTCATTTGATACCCATATCGTACAAAATAAATTCTAGAGTCACCCCTGGTCCACCTTTATGGCGATATCTCGAAAAGGGTCCACCTATAGAACTAAGGCCCACACCATTTTAAAATACTCATTAACACCTTTCATTTGATACCCATATTGTACAAACGCATTCTAGAGTCAACCCTGGTCCACTTTTATAACGATATTCCGAAAAGGCGTCCACCTATAGAACTAAGGCCCACTCCCTTTCAAAATACTCATTAACACCTTTCATTTGATACCCATATAGTACAAACAAATTCTAGAGTCACCCCTGGTCCACCTTTATGGCGATATCTCGAAAAGACGTCCACATATAGAACTAAGGCCCACGCTCTCTTAAAATACTCATTAACACCTTTCATTTGATACTCATATCGTACAAACAAATTCTAGAGTCACCCCTGGTCCATCTTTATGGCGATATCTCGAAACGGCGTCCATCTATAGAACTTAGGCCCGCGCCCTTTTAAATACTCATTAATACCTTTCATTTGATACCCATATCGTACAAAATAAACTCTAGAGTCACCCCTGGTCCACCTTTATGGCGATATCTCGAAAAGGCGTCCACCTATAGAACTTAGGCCCACTCCCTTTTAAAATTATCATTAACACATTTCATTTGATACCCATATCGTACAAACAAATTCTAGAGTCACCCCTGGTCCACCTTTATGGCGATTTCTCGAAAAGGCGTCCACCTATAGAACTTAGGCCCACTCCCTTTTAAAATTATCATTAACACATTTCATTTGATACCCATATCGTACAAAATAAATTCTAGAGTCAGGCCTGGGCCACCTTTATGGCGATATCCCTAAATGGCGTCCATCTATAGAACGATGGCCCACTTCCTCTTAAAATACTCTTTAATACCTTCCATTTGATACACATGTCATACAAACACATTCCAGGGTTACCCTAGGTTCTTTTTACAACATGGTGATTTTCCCTTACTTTGTCTCCACGGCTCTCAACTGAGTATGTAATGTTCGGTTACACCCGAACTTAGCCTTCCTTACTTGTTTTTGAGCTCAAATACAAGAATTCGGTGGCATGCGCGAAGGAGTAACTCATGAAAAGAAATTGAAAAACAGAGAAATACCAACAACAGTTACCGGCAAAATGGCATAACAAATATGTAAATGAAAGGCAAAAGAGGAAGTTGAATGACTAACGCCATTAGGCACTAAGGCAAGGCGACTGGCGTAAACAGGCGCTATTAAACACACAAAGAAAGTAGAAGAGGAGAAAGGAGACCAGAGGAGAGGCACAGAAAGTGCTTCATAAGAACAAAATAACCAAAACAAATACAGAATGTGTAAACCGCAAATGTAATAAACTAACACTGACGCCAAAATGGAAAGCAGTAGAAAAAAAGTGGCAAAAAAATGGCGAGAAAAAAACTGAGACACAAACAGGAAGGCGAAATTTGAGTACACTCAAAAACTTTGGTGAAATATGATAAGTTAACCGTTTTTGAAGCAAGAAAAGCGAAAAATATCGATTAGGCAAAAAAAATGTAAAAGAGGTATACTTTTAGGAAGTAAATATAAAGAACCATATGGCATACTTTTAGGCGCACATACTTCTTTGAGTGGCAACATATTGTAACGAATTTAGTGCAAATCCTCTTATTTGCCCTTCTGCTAAGTTCGAATCACTAAACTGTTGAAGAAATAACACCAATATTGAATAATGGAAAATTACCTTTATTAAAGTACTTCACTAACACATATACTTTGAAACGAATAGCTTGCTTAATAACCAAACTGATTGATAGCTCAAATGAAACTGACTTTCAAAATAATATTGCTATTGCTCGCAAGATAGCGTCTTAATCGAAAACTGCCCATAGCGCCTCTACCGCTGATGCTTTTATACTCTGTGATTTCCTCGTGGTATCTTCTAGGTGCTTCCAGAATTTTACTTAGTTAGTTATAAATTTCTCAGCTACAACTATAGATGTATAATTTCTCATTTGAGTAATACTTGCACAAATTATTGCCCTCTCTTGTGACAACTCAGATAAGATATATGCATGTGTTTGTGCATTGCTTCTCCGCTGCTCGTATACGTACATATGTGTAGACGCAATTATTGATTCGTTTATGTATATACATAATGATTGCATTATTGATGTGAATTCACGTCACTGCTTAGCATCGGCTTAGAGATGGCAGCACCCCTTAGTTTTGCTAATATTCGTAACAATATGTACTACATACCTTAAGCAGAAATATGTGTAATAATGCACTTGTTTATACACATCAGCATAAAAGAAGTCAGTAAGCTGTAAAACAAACCCGCATGCTGACGGCAGGAAGAAAATATTTAGCTACTACATTTAACAAGGTGTTTTTATTGCTAAGTTTGGCATGTGGTTATGTGCGCGTTTACCTTTTTATTGTATCGAAACTTTCTTGTACAAGTTTACATACTGCCTTCTGTTTGTGGCACAATAATGTGCTGATGATGATAATTGCGTGATGTTTAACCGCATTTGTATGACTATAAAAATCGTTATGAATATAAGTGAAAATTATAAAAGGCTGCTTTAATAGATTTTATCAAGTACATATTGTACAGCAGGCACCTACGAATATTTACGTGATGTTTTTATTTTTGATGTTCCAAGTGGCGCTAAGCAAATTTTTTATTGCGTATGAAATTTTAAAACATACAGGCGAAAATTTAATATAAATTTATTAGAGCTCGCCCAGCTATTGAAGTAAACCACAATAGCTGTAACTTTATCAGCAACAAACCATTTTGGGCTTTATGAGAAGAGTTTCGTCGGTCTTCTAGATAAGACAAACTAGACCGTGTTTTACTATCGGCTTTTTACCAGCACAAAATTATCGGCTTGTAATCGCCTTCTATTATTCTTAATCGATTTCTTATTGCTTTCTTATCGGCTTGAAATAGCTAGGTTACAGCGTGTCCTAGGTTTTATAGCCAAGTTTTAAGAGTGTATGTTTCATAAAAAACCGATGAGCCAAATCGATGACACGCCAATACCAAATTGGAAACAATCCGATAAAGAGTCGATAACTTTTCGATACCAAATTGATTAGTTTTTTATTACAAACGGATAGTTTTCCGATAATTTTTCAATAACTTTTCGATAGCATTTCGGAAGTGAATCGGTAACTTTTCGTTTACATACCGATAATTTTTAGATAACAAACCGATAGCCCGTCGATAAAAAATCAATAACTCATTGATAACCCTACTTATCGACATAAAATTTATTATACCTTGATAACAAATCGATTACTCGTCTACACCTCATCGATTACACTTAGAAACAAATAACAAACCGATATTTTTTTGATAATTTTTTTAATGACTTTTCGATAGCAATTCGATAGCATTTCGGAAGTGACTCGATAACTTTTCGATTACATACCGATAACTTCCTGCTAAGAAATCGCTAACTTTTCCATAGAAAAGCGATAACTTCGATTACATATTGCTAATTTTTTGATAACAAACCGATAGCCCGTCGATAAAAAATCAATAACTCATTGATAACCCTACTTATCGACAGAAAATTTATTATACCTTGATAACAAATCGATTACTCGTCTACACCTTATCGGTTACTCCTAAAAACAAATAACAAAACGATAATTCATTGATAACAAACCCCTTCGATAACGAATTAATAACATGCCTTTAGACTTCAGTTATTGTTTCGGTTTTGTCTTCTAATTGTATCTTTTCTCTCTTCTCCTTTTTTCCTTTTCTTTCCTGTCCTTTATTCGCCTCGTTGCCTTGAGATTTGAAAACACTCTCCTAATTGATCCTAAAAATATTACCGAAATTATCCGTTGATTATCGTAACTTGATTTTGAAAAAGTATAGGAAAGATTCCGAAATGATATTGCCGAAATGATCAAGAGGCTGTTTTGAAAATGAGATGGCGAAAAGAATCCCTAATCGAACCGGAGGCAGTCCCAATATGATTCTGAAAATCAATGCCACAAATACGGAAAATAGCGCACCTTTACAAAATGGCGGAGACCTCGATATATGTACATACACAATGACATCGATTCCAAATATTATTGGTTTAGGTCGAATAGAGTCAAATCTATAAAAATGTAAAAAGTACGCTCCAGCAGAAGAATAGGGATGGCACTTCTCACAATTCAAAAATTGCCTAAACATCGATTTACATGTCCCACATAATTAAAAACGTTAGTCAAGGTCAACATACCCAAAGTTGCAGTCGACTTTTAAAATCTTTTGTCTAAAAATTCTATCCGGATACTAGATAACATAAAATTTGATCCCACATTTATTTTAACACATGGTAAAATAATAAACTCGCTGAATAACAAATTAGCAAGAAGCACTTACTTACCTTTGGGCTCAAGAATTTGCACATAATTCCAGCTTTTATTAAAAGGAGTAGGCCCTTTTTCTCATCTACTTAATCTGAAATGCGTACATAGCGAATTTTGACATTTTAATGCTACTTGCTAACAATTTCCTTTTGCTCTAACAAAATCAAAAAAAGAAAAACAAGTAAGGAAGGTTAAGTTCGGGTGTAACCGAACATTACATACTCAGTTGAGAGCTATAGTGACAACATAAGGGAAAATAACCATGTAGGAAAATGAACCAAGGGTAACCCTGGAATGTGTTTGTGTGACATGTGTATCAAATGAAAGGCATTAAAGAGTATTTTATGAGGGAGTGGGCCATAGTTCTATAGGTGGACGCCATTTAGGGATATCGCCATAAAGGTGGATCAGGGTTGACTCTAGAATTTGTTTGAACGATATGGGTATCAAATGAAAGGTGTTAATGAGTATTTTAAAAGGGCGTGGGGCTTAGTTCTATAGCTGGACGCCTTTTCGAGATATCGCCATAAAGGTGGATCAGGGGTGACTCTAGAATGTGTTTGTACGATATGGGTATTAAATTAAAGGTATTAATGAGGGTTTTAAAAGGCAGTGGTGGCAGTTGCATATGTGAAGGCATTTTCCAGATATCGACCAAAATGTAGACTAGGGCGACCCAGGGCTTCATCTGTTGGATACCGCTAATTTATTTATATATATAATACCACGAACAGTATTCCTGCCAAGATTTCAAGGGTTTTTTATTTCGCCCTGCAGAACTTTTTCATTTTCTTCTACTTAATATGGTAGGTGTCACAATCATTTTATAAAGTTTTTTCTAAAGTTATATTTCGCGTCAATAAAACAATCCAATTACCTTACCATGTTTCATCCCTTTTTTCATATTTGGTATAGAATTATGGCATTTTTTTCATTTTTCGTAATTTTCGATATCGAAAAAGTGGGCGTGGTCATAGTCGGATTTCGTTCATTTTTCATACCAAGATGAAGTGAGTTCAAGTAAGCACGTGAACTAAGTTCATTAAAGATATGTCGATTTTTGCTCAAGTTATCGTGTTAACGGCCATGCGGAAGGACAGACGGACGACTGTGTATAAAAACTGGGCGTGGCATCAACCGATTTCGCCCATTTTCACAGAAAACAGTTAAAGTCATAAAATATATGCCCCTACCAAATTTCAAAAGGATTGGTTAATTTTTGTTCGACTTATGGCGTTAAAAGTATCCTAGACAAATTAAATGAAAAAGGGCGGAGCCACACCCATTTTGAAATTTTCTTTTATTTTTGTATTTTGTTGCACCATATCATTACTGGAGTTGAATGTTGACATAATTTAATTATATACTGAAAAGATATTAAATTTTTTGTTAAAATTTTACTTTAAAAAAAAATTTATTTTAAAAGTGGGCGTAGTCCTTCTCCGATTTTGCTAATTTTTATTAAGCGTACATATAGTAATAGGAGTAACGTTCCTGCCAAATTTCATCATGATATCTTCAACGACTGCCAAATTACAGCTTGCAAAAGTTTTAAATTACCTTCTTTTAAAAGTGGGCGGTGCCACGCCCATTGTCCAAAATTTTACCAATTTTCTATTCTGCGTCATAAGTTCAACTCATCTACCAAGTTTCGTCGCTTTATCTGTCTTTTGTAATGAATTATCGCACTTTTTCGGTTTTTCGAAATTTTCGATATCGAAAAAGTGGGCGTGGTTATAGTCCGATATCGTTCATTTTTAATAGCGATCTGAGATAAGTGCTCAGGAACCTACATACCAAACTTCATCAAGATACCTCAAAATTTACTCAAGTTATCGTGTTAACGGACGGACATGGCTCAATCAAATTTTTTTTCGATCCTGATGATTTTGATATATGGAAGTCTATATCTATTTCGATTCCTTTATACCTGTACTACCAATCGTTATCCAATCAAAGTTAATATACTCTGTGAGCTCTGCTCAACTGAGTATAAAAAATCGTTACAAATAAAAGAAAAAGCTAAGATCTATTTTGCAGTATTTACACATTACTATTTCACATAGAAGAAAGTGCACATAATTCTTCTTCATCAGTTACTTTAGAGCAGTTTACCGGTGTCCCGTATGCGCGAAAGGGTTAAAAATACGGCCATATTGTACACGTATCACTTAACTTTTGTGAACTTAACACCACAATTCAGCTGTACAAATATAGAAACGAGCAACTAAGTACAATGAAATTTTCCTTTGAAAAAGAATAGCAAGTATTTTACCAAACACGCGCTAATTTCATTTCGCTAGAATAAACATAACAACCTTGAATTTGTTATTTTGGCAGATGAAAAGCTGATTTAAAATTTGTATTACGCTTGACGGGTTAACCATAAAAAAGTGGTTTGAGGTTTTGTCTGGCACACGGTAAAAAGTTTGAGCCTAAATCTGAAACATTTTGGACATATGATCAACCCAAATTTTATTTAAAAATAGATTATAACGGTCTTCCTGAAGATAAGTGCATATAACAGGGTTTCAATTTGCAACTGGTGAAGTCTACATTTAAAGTTAAAAAAATAGTTCCCTGAAATTCTTTCAGTCAGTAACTAGTGATACACATTTCTCGTTCGGCACTAGACCTAAATTGCCAAATAAGTACAAGTTCGGTACTAACAAGATTATACCCAGTTATAAAATCGACAGCTTGGGCTGTTGCTTTTCATATTTAATTTGAGAAATATGTTAGCTACAAAAAACTGCTACCAGCTATAAGTAACTTCGACAGTGAGTATGATTTCTTTTCCAAAACTTTCCAACTGGCTCGGAGGTATCGATAAATGCTCTAATATCGTCTTAGAAGCAGCACTTAGAATTTCTCCTCGGTTCGGAACCAACGAAATAGTACCAAGAAAACTAGCAAGCTGTCATTTTAACACTAGTTTGGATCTACCGAAATAGTTCCAATAAACCAACTAGTTCCAAATTGGATATATGTATCAAGTTCGGAACTAAAGAAAAGTTAATGCAACTAAAACAAACTAGGATATCGCCATGTTAAATTCGCCAGTTTGAAGCATGTAAATGATATAGAGGACGAACTAGTAGAGATTCTGAATTTATTAGAACCGCACCAGTTTTGAACCAGATAATTTTCCTAAAGCGTCGCTCTACCTACTGTGTAAGAACTATTTCAGAACACCTTGTATGTATAACGAAATTTTTTGAAAAAGATTCGATAACTTGCAGCACTTCTCACAAATAAAATTTGTTATTTTTGAATTTTCAGCACCAAATTTAAACTCTTAGGATAAGTTTTAAAATCATACGTTTCTATTCCAGTTTCTATTTTTAGATTTTTGAAATATTTTGCTTTTGTTTCAAACCCAGAAGTGACTACAAGTTTGTATATTTGGATTTTTTGAAACTTTTTTTCGTTTTGCTTTAAAACAATTCTAATATTTTAAACTTATTGTTTCAACAAGTTTTAAATTGAAATCGAATAAAATTAAAAAAAACAATAGTAAATTGTGCGGTCTTCAGTTTAGTAGCAAATTGTTTCAAAAAGTGTTTAAACCGATTAATGGTTAAAAATGTAGGCTTAGATTTTTAACCGTGCACTTGCACCTGAAAATGTCATCAAGCTTCGCCACTGAGTATAAATACTTTTCTTGCTTTAGTTACTTTAAACTTCTTTATACTTAACAAGTAGCGGCAAAAGTCAAGAAAAAAATGAATTTGCACAATCTTATCGGGATCCTGATTATCCTGCTTAGCTATCTATTAACCCGCATAAATTCGCAACCTGACGATCTGCATTATTTGGTAGCATTAGAACACAATCAGTACGTCCGAACTTTCTGCAGTGGCTCGTTAGTCTCTATGAAAATAGTGATCACAGCTGCGAAATGCGTGAAACAATATGATAAAGATATAATCGACGTTGTACCTAATACAGAAGATTCCAGCGAAAAAATACGCAAAGTGAAGGACGTACTTTATATAAATGATTGCAGCGACGATTTTGATATAGCTGGACTTAAACTGGCTAAACCATTTGTTAAAGAAGATGGAGTGAGGGCAATACCACTTTGCACAAGGCAACTTCCGGTGGGCAGACCGATGCATATTGTTCAATGGGAAGAATCGGAAGGAGATGTAGCAACTCGAAGTTGTTTTTCACATTACGTAGCTATAGTAGAATCACAGAAATGTACGGATTACCCCCCAGAAAAAAATATGTATTGTACTCACGGTGATGATAAAGTTTTTCATGGATTTCCGGGAGCACCGGGCGTCGATGAAGGCAAACTTTGTGCGGTGGCAATAGATACGGATTTTAAGGGGTGGGACGTCCAAGATACGTATAAACTTCATGCAATTGTAGGTGAAACAGACGTTCTGTGTTTAATAGATTCATGGATTAATAGTAATTAATCTGGAAGGTGTTTTTGTATATAATTGTGAATTATTACTGTTATAATAGTACAATAAATAAATTAATAAAACTTCTGAAATAATTCTATAACAGTCAATGTCTTTTTATTATAATATGTAAATATTTAAGATCAGAAGTAAAGTTGTACTAAAGTTAAAACATTAAAACTAATACAAAAAAATACCCTACAATTACTCTATCTCGACGGAACGCTCCATTTCAGATTTATTTCATAAACGTCTCAGCTCACGTCAAAATATATTGAATTTAAACTAATATAGGGCGTTTTGGAATAAAATACTGAAGGGAGGTTCCATGAGAAAGTGAACTTTGGTGCGAGAAAAATTTATCTTGTATGCATACTACAAAATATAAAATTTATCCTTGAAAGAGTTTTCAATTTTTCATATTCTTTAAAAAAAAATGTGTTGATTTAACTTTTTCTATCACACGATTTAATTCACAACTTGTGGTTCTCTAACTGGGCTCAAATGTAAGATTCCATGCCAAAATATTTTCACGAAAATAAAATGAAATATTTGTAACTTATTTTGAATTAATTACGCTTCATTCCTGTCCTATCCTATTTTAACTCGTAACAAAATAAAAAAAATAAAAAAAAATCTTTATATAAAATGTTCACTTATTTAACAATGTAGTATATGTATTATTTCCAACTGTTATGTATAAAACTCAGCTCATGATTTTTATTCTGTAGCTGAGCAGTTTTAGAACTCAACGCTTAACAAACCTCCACCTATCAACAACTCGGTCTCGAGATATAGGCCAAAACGTGGCCCCTTGTACCCCTAGACAGTGTTTATAGAATATGGATTAGTGCTTTAATACAGGGTAGTATTCATACCTATTTGTGACTAGGGTCTCGAGATATAGTCCAAAACGTAGACCCGGATACCGCTAGAATGTGTGTGCAATATGGATATCAAATGAAAACTGTGGCTGACAGCTTTAAAGTAATTTTCTTTGTGATATTCGATTTAGTCGCATCAACCTGGCAAAATTGAAAAATATGCATGCGAAGACGAAATAAAGACATGAATTAATAATACCCACGTACCTATTTACATACGTCCTATTGGTTTGCCTGAAATTTGGTATATAAATATAAATAAAGAATGAGAAGAACTTGATATAAAAGAAAAGAGGGAAGAAGAAGGAGAAGGAGACAGAGAAAGAGATAAAGTGAGACGAAGATAGAGATAGAAGAATCGAAAAATACGGAGGGAGGAGTGAATAGAAGGATTATGACAAAGTGAAGAGGACGTGGGGAGAGTTATACGGAAAAGGCTTATTAAAATGTATGCAGATAGACCAAATTTAGGGGAGACCAATGTTTTCCGGGTCTGCTAGTTAGAGAATATTAATGTAGTTATGAGGTGGGTTTTGTCGAAGGCTGAAGGTCAAGTAGAGGTCCCACAAACCCCCACTTAATAAGAACACAATATTTATGTGCTAATGACGAATGCACACACAAACACGGCTTGAAGGATAGGGAGGGCACCAGCTTTCCGTACCAAGACAGTGGTTGGGGAGAGATGGCCTGACTTAACAGTGCGTGACGGACGGAGTATATGAGGATAGACGGGGTCGGATATTTCCCCCGGCAGGTAGATGGTGTGGATCAGCCAATAGCAGCAGCGGCGAATCAGCACAGCAACTGCCGAACGGTAGTAGCAACGGCGGGTGTGGCGAAGGCAAACAATTGGGCGACGGAGCGCGTACCAGTGGCGTAGCCGTTCCATGACGGCGCACCTTTCCACTCCGGTGGTAAGATTGGCTCACTCGTTGGTTAGTTAGTACTGACTCGCTACCTGGACACCACCACATCCATGCCTGCACGACGGCAGGGCTGGACATAAGAGGGCACCATGCATAATGCTACCCTAAGAAAAACTGCTGGGCATCCAAATATCCAAACGTCTTAAAATCTAAACATTCCCAATTATAATATTCATATGAGAATGAACCGAGTGGAAAAACAGCACTCTGTCTTATTGTAGGTGGGAGGTGTTGCGAACCGAGATAATGGATAAAATAAGCCGTGACCCGGATGCATCTGTAAAGTAACATTTCAACCAAAGATATATAACATGCAAATTACAATGCAATTATTGGCGGTAACCCAAAAAGTGTAGGAAATTGATTTTGGCACTGGCCATCATGCCATTAATAAAAATATTAAAGAGATGAAATGCAGCAGAAAAGGGAGCAGCAAGTGGTGCAATTGGTTGTAAACAACATACAAGCACTCACGCACTTAAGAGCGCTCGCACGTAATTACGTTGTGTTGTATATCTCAGCAATGGCTTACAGAGGCTAATAAATATTAAATGGAAACAATTGTATTCCTATAAAGTATTTAAACGCCTATAAAGTATCTACAAGTTTATAGGTTTCAGACAGCGGGATTTGATCTTTGGTTATTATAGGAAGGGGCGATTTACCGCAGGTCCCTATGCAGTACGTAGGGCAGCACGAAATAACTACATCGGACAGAATTCACGATCTGAGTCGAAATCACAAGTGAGTCTGAAACACTAATGAGCGAGTAGTATAATATCCAATCTCCAGCCCATCTCCTACGGGCACTTAAGGAATTCTGTAGGAAACCTTAACTTACTGGTAAATAACTTTAGTATAAGAAGAATACTAAGGAGACAAGCTTGTGGGATTCATGGTGCTACACATTACTTCTTTCCCGAGGTGAAAGACATTATTTCTTTACCGAGGACATGCTCGCTTGCTTGCACCACAGCATATATGTATACCAATGATAAACAAGACCACAAAAACTAAACCAGCGCAACAAAAACAACAACAATTAAAAGGAAGCCAACTAGATTAACAATAAATCAATCACAGTAAATAAACCAAAACAACAGTCAAATCTAAAAATACAAATAACAAATAAAAAAATAAAACAATAGAAACAGGCAATAGGACAACAGCATATAAACCAATTAACAAGACTCTAAAATTCGAAAGACATGAAACAACAATAATTAATAGAACTGTAACTAGACCAACTATATATAAAACAGAAACAAAGAGAACAATTAAAATTTTAATCAAAACAGCAGCCGAAACTAGAACAAAAAGATAACTTTAGCCATTTAATACAGTAATTATTAAGACAACAAAACACAACAACAACCACACGATAAATAAGGAAAACAAAAACCATAACAACAATAGATCAAATATCAGAAAAAACAAACAAGCTGATCGCCGAAAAAAATAGAGCAACTATAACTACTACGGTACCAACGACAACTACATATGGTTTTATATTTGTTTTGTTCTAATGTAAGTCAGATCTTTAAGCTATCAGCTGCTATAAACAGTACCTTCTCTGTGGAAATAGTCTCGTTTAAGAAAAAATGATAAAGGTGGGAGAACGGGACGGTTTTCAAATTTTCGAAGGGTTATGCGATATAAATTTCGAACTGTGGTGTAACAAATCAACTTTGCCTTAAGATTTCGATGTTTTAAGTCTTATTCAAACATGTTCCGGATCGACAGGTAGCAGGTAAGTGGAAGCCATTGAAAAAGTATCTCTTGGTGTCTCCACAGTTTTGAAAGCTTGCAAGATTTAAGGATTTTTTAAGTGTCTTAAATCCAACCATATTAATCGCTAAGTTCTACTTATCCCAACAAAAGAGCACGGCCCTATTTCTTTGAACACATACTGTATTGCGTATCAGAAATCTGTGCTCTACAAATATTTTTATACTCAGTTGAGTAGAGCTCACAGAGTATATTAACTTTGATTGGATAACGGTTGGTTGTACAGGTATAAAGGAATCGAGATAGATATAGACTTCCATATATCAAAATCATCAGTATCGAAAAAAAATTCGATTGAGCCATGTCCGTCCGTCCGTCTGTCCGTTAACACGATAACTTGAGTAAATTTTGAGGTATCTTGATGAAATTCGGTATGTAGGTTCCTGGGAACTCATCTCAGATCGCTATTTAAAGTGAACGATATCGGACAATAACCACGCCCACTTTTTCGATATCGAAAAATCGAAAAAGTGCGATAATTCATTACCAAATACGGATTAAGCGATGAAACTTAGTAGGTGAGTTGAACTTATGACGCAGAATAGAAAACTAGTAAAATTTTGGACAATGGGCGTGGCACCGCCCACTTTTAAAAGAAGGTAATTTAGAAGTTTTGCAAGCTGTAATTTGGCAGTCGTTGAAGATATCATGATGAAATTTGGCAGGAACGTTACTCTTATTACTATATGTCTGCTTAATAAAAATTAGCAAAATCGGAGAACGACCACGCCCACTTTTAAAAAAAAATTTTTTAAATCAAATTTTAAAAGAAAAGTTAATATCTTTACAGTATATAAGTAAATTATGTCAACATTCAACTCCAGTAATGATATGGTGCAACAAAATACAAAAATAAAAGAAAATTTCAAAATGGGCGTGGCACCGCCCTTTTTCATTTAATTTGTCTAGGATACTTTTAATGCCATAAGTCGAACAAAAATTTACCAATCCTTGTGAAATTTGGTAGAGGCTTAGATTCTAGGACGATAACTGTTTTCTGTGAAAAAGGGCGAAATCGGTTTAAGCCACGCCCAGTTTTTATACACAGTCGACCGTATGTCCTTCCGCTCGGCCGTTAACACGATAACTTGAGCAAAAATCGATATATCTTTACTAAACTCAGTTCACGTACTTATCTGAACTCACTTTGTATTGGTGTAAAAAATGGCCGAAATCCGACTATGACCACGCCCACTTTTTCGATATCGAAAATTACGAAAAATGAAAACAATTCCATAATTATATACCAAATAAGAAAAAAGGGATGAAACATGGTAATTGTATTGGTCTATTGACGCAAAATATAACTTTAGAAAAAAACTTGGTAAAATGGGTGTGACACCTACCATATTAAGTAGAAGAAAATGAAAAAGTTTTGCAGGGCGAAATCAAAAGCCCTTGGAATCTTGGAAGGAATACTGTTCGTGGTATTACATATATAAATAAATTAGCGGTACCCGACAGATGATGTTCTGGATCACCCTGGTCCACATTTTGGACGATATCTCGAAAACGCCTTCACATATACAACTAAGGGGCACTCCCTTTTAAACCCCCAATTAATACCTTTAATTTGATACCCATACCGTACAAAAAAAATTTAGAGTCACCCTTGGCCCACCTTTATGGCGATATCTCGAAAAGGCATCCACCTATAGAACTAAGGCCCACTCCTTTTTAAAATACTCATTAACACCTTTCATTTGATACCCATATCGTACAAAAAAATTCTAGAGTCACCCCTGGCCCACCTTTATGGCGATATCTCGAAAAGGCATCCACCTATAGAACTAAGGCCCACTCCCTTTTAAAATACTCATTAACACCTTTCATTCGATACCCATATCGTACAAACAAATTCTAGAGTCACCCCTGGTCCACCTTTATGGCGATATCTCGAAAAGGCATCCACCTATAGAACTAAGGCCCACTCCCTTTTAAAATAATCATTAACACCTTTCATTCGATACCCATATCGTACAAACAAATTCTAGAGTCACCCCTGGTCCACCTTTATGGCGATATCTTGAAAAGGCGTCCACCTATAGAACTAAGGCCCACTCCCTTTTAAAATACTCATTAACACCTTTCATTCGATACCCATATCGTACAAACAAATTCTAAAGTCAGGCCTGGTCCACCTTTATGGCGATGTCCCTGAATGGCGTCCATCTATACAACTATGGCCCACTTCCTCTTAAAATACTCTTTAATACCTTAGATTTGATACACATGCCATACAAACACATTCCAGAGTTACCCTAGCTTCTTTTTACAACATGGTGATTTTCCCTTACTTTGTCTCCACAGTTCTCAACTGAGTATGTAATATTCGGTTACGCCCGAACTTAGCCTTCCTTACTTGTTTATATTAAGTAGTTTATATCATCAATTTATCTTAAGATGTAGTCTTCGTAATTACATAACAAATTTTGTGTTTAACCTTGGCAGAGAAATACCGC
The DNA here is from genome assembly GCA_029619165.1 of Eurosta solidaginis. NCBI lineage: Eukaryota > Metazoa > Arthropoda > Insecta > Diptera > Tephritidae > Eurosta > Eurosta solidaginis. The sequence goes on from JARSSU010013595.1 coordinate 62,718, forward strand.
TTTTTTCATATTCAGCTATAAATTATGTTTGAACGGAAGTTAAAGCAAACAACAAAGAAGCACCTGACGCTAAAGTAATAAAAGCATAATATAAAGCAACATTTTAGTTATAGACTCTACAAAGCACGTCTATGGATTATTAAGGCACGTGCCCATGCGCAGCTTTTTGAGCTTTTCCATTTATTAAAACAAATCATTGTGCGTGCGGTATATGCGCATGCGTGCATGGTTTGGGTTTTGGAAATGCTTAAAGCGAATGCAAAATTTTTTGTTTATAAAAGTATTGTGGCCTAGAAGCTGTTTTGGTACGCTTGAATGAATTAACTATATATATGACTTTTAGTGACTCTGTGGCATAATTTTTTTTCACACCTCACCTTAATCTTTGAACTCAAATATTTATTGTTTGTTTGTTTATCTCTTTTAATATAATAAAAGTTTTCAGCTGTCAGCTTAATATGTAATTTGTCAAAATAATTAAATTTAAAAAATAATGAGCAATCATGTAAGATAATTAATAGACCTGCAAAATTCTTATTAACAAAACGAAAATATGTATTCAAATATATTTGGATATGAGCACAAACATGCGAGCGAACATTACATACATATAAATTTTGGCAATCATAAAATTGAAGGTCTTAGGCAATTAAGGAAAACATTATAGAGAAAAACAAAAAGATGATAAAAAAATTTTAAGGACTACCTTTATATAAATGGACCAAAAATCTTTCAATTTAAGGCAAACCATGTACTTGGGAATAACTAATTGATTATTTAAAATTTAAACACGCGCTCTACCTTTATAATTTTAAATTCCAAAATTCTTTACAAGAGCTATTGTTAAAGTTTTTAGTCAAAATTCAACAAGAAAAATTTCCTTCTATTTGTTGGTCCATTTATATTAAGGTAGTCATTACAATTTTTTTAACGTATTTATACCTTTCATGAAAATGAAATGGTACATTAATTTCGTCACGAAACCGAAAATTGTAAGTCCTTAAAGGAAAATAGATAGAGCCACCATTAAGTTATACCGAAATAATCAGGTTGAAGAGCTGAGTTGATTTAGCCATGTCCGCCTGTCCGTTTGTCTGTTTGTATGCAAACTAGTCCCTCAATTTTTGAGATATCTTGATAAAATTTGGTGAGCGGGTGTATTTGGGTGTCCGATTAGACATTTGTCGGAACCGACCGGATCGGAATACTATAGCATATATCCTCCATACAACCGATTTTTCAGAAAAAGAGGATTTTTGTAATATCTTACCCAATTTAACATATTGAAGCTTCAAACTTCACCATATACTTTTGTATATTGCACATATTGTTGCCTGAAAAAATTGATGAGATCGGTTGTATATATAGTATATATACCCCACAACCGATTGTTCAGATAAGGAACTTTTCGTAATTACTGCCCTATTTTAAGAGCTAGAGACTTCAAATTTCAACGAATGCTTACGCATATAGCATATATTGTTGTCTGAAAAAATCATAGAGATCGGTTGTATATATAGTATATATCTCATACAACCGATTGTTCAGATAAGGAACTTTTATCAATTTCTACCCCATTTTAACAGCTATAAGCTTCAAATTTCACCGAATACTTACGTATATAGCATATATTGTTGTCTGAAAAAATCATAGAGATCGGTTGTATATATAGTATATATCTCATACAACCGATTGTTCAGATAAGAAACTTTTCGCAATTTCTACCCCATTTTAACAGCTATAAGCTTCAAATTTCACCGAATACTTACGTATATAGCATATATTGTTGTCTGAAAAAAATCATAGAGATCGGTTGTATATATAGTATATATCTCATACACCCGATTGTTCAGATAAGAAACTTTTCGCAATTTCTACCCCATTTTAACAGCTATAAGCTTCAAATTTCACCGAATACTTACGTATATAGCATATATTGTTGTCTGAAAAAATCATAGAGATCGGTGGTATATATATTATATACTTCTTATAAACTGTCATTTTTGCCCCTTTTTTACGGCTAGAAGCTTCAAAATTCATCAAATTTCATCAAATAGTTACGTTTACGTCATATATTTTGAAATACGTGATTCGTAGTCATAGTTTTTACATGCAGACCACAAAAAACGTGAAGCTTTGCATCCTCACACAAAGAACCCACCTATTTTTTATTTTATATTATCTTAAAAATCGTTTAGGTATGTAGATCTGTTCACTATATATTTCTTATCTTATACATCCGATTATTCAGAGATTACGAACGGGATAAGATTATTGTTCAGCCCCATTCATGAAAGGTATGAAGTCTTCGGCACAGCCGAAGACAGTCCCGTTCTTACTTGTGTTATTTTAAATTTTAGTACTGTCTACAAAAAGGCAACTGCAACTTTGATTAGTAATTTAAGTAATTCCTAAGTGAAAATTCTTATCTTTATTTATTCGATCAAAATAGCAAGATTTAAGAGAATTAGTGAAATTTTCGCTGACAACACTGGCGAAAACAACAGAATTCCACCTCGCATCATCGCTGAAAATCGTGGTGAAATTCCCATACGCCTGAAAGTCTAAAAGAATCGTGGTGAAAGTCGCGTACACCTACAATATGCAAGGACGTGCATTGAGTTGGACCTTCAACAAGGTGGAATTCTTTAGGCGTACAACGCCTGCAACACTCAGGAGGCTAGCCATGAAGGCATGGCCTAATCTTCTAAATAGTTCGACTTGTGCTTTACGTAGCTAAAATATTTTGATCAAATATTGCATTGTCACCGGGTTCTGATCTACGGCTCAAGCTTCATATCTCCAGCTCACCGGGAAGTTACTCAAAAATCGATCTCAAAATTCCCTGCGTTTTTTCAGGGATTTTCGTTTATCTCGATTCGTCTGCCACCTGCCGGCATTTTGTTTTCCACGAATTGTAGTGCCATCGACTCGCAAACTATGTGCTAAGTTTCAAGTCTGAAACTCTCAAGTGGATCACCGAGAAGTTAGTTAAAAGTCGATCGCAAAATTTCCATTTCAAAATTAATTTCTGTGTGTCTCGATTCGAGCGCCACCTAGCGGATTTTTTTTCACTTGCATTGTAATATCTCCCAGATCTGAATTATGTTCTAAGTATCAAGTGTCTAGCTCGACGGGAAGTTACCGAAAAAGACTTTTCCGTGGATCAAAAATTCGTATGGAAATGGGGGGACAAACATGAAAGGGACTTAATATAAAGGTAATAATAAAAATGAAGTTTACAATTGGAAAAATGATGAATTATGAAGAAGCTAAGTAGATATATTTTAAATTGCCGAAAAGTACGTTTGAAGAGAGATGAGTCAGATTTAAGATGTATTACTTTAATAACATACATATAGTTTAAAAAACTATAAAACACGTCGTAGCATAGAGGCTCGTGTCCGCTATTAAGCACAACTCGTTTTGTAGGAGTTATTTAACCACTTCCGCGAGTCTTCAATAATTGCCGCTAGATGGTAGTTGGAGTAGCCACAAAGACACTCTGTTGTAAAGGTTTTGGCGAATGTTACCGATATGGATAGTCTAACCAGTATGCTCTAGAACTAGTATTTTCAGAAACAACCGCGTCTATCTTGGGAACGAATTTATTCGCCACGCCTCCCGCCCTATTATCCAATGAGTGAGTTGAAGTCGTCATTTCTATTTCTGAGGTTGGATAAGCTGTGAAGTAATATAGCAATCAGTGACTACGGTGGCATAATCCACTGATCCCCAACTTACAACGAGGCGTATCAATCTGCTTAAAAAAATAGCCAATGTGGAAAACTAGTGCACTATTGGGTACACACTTTGATGGGATTACGGGTGTGAGCATGCAGCCATTATTATATCTTAATTTCAGAGCCGCAACCAATTCCTAAAGTCCCACTTGAGGTCAATGAAAGAGACGCTGAAAGCTACTTGTAAAGCAACTGGCCAGCCGCTTTTGTGCTCAACGCTTCCGATATAGTCGTTCAGCACTAGAGGAAGCTGCATGCTTGCTAAAGCACCGCGCTCAGAATTGCCACAAAATGTCTTCTTATGAAACCAGAAAATCATGTACACAATGAGGCTAGAATACTCTCCACAAAAAAGGAAAACATATGGAAAAAAGCAGTATTCCTTAAATTCCAAAAAACCCTGAGCATCCTAACATTTATGCGTTTTTTATAGATGAGCCTCATCCACAAAGAGTCAGGACAGCTGTATGCCAATGAATGCCCGGCGAAACCTGTTCTTAGAGGTCCATACACGAAACTCGCAGTAGAGAAAAGCAGATATCGATATGAAAACTGTAATAGATTAAAATTTTACTTATCTTATCTTGTTATTAGGTAAATGCCACGGAGCTTTTAAATTTTTCGCTCAAGTTACTGACAGTTATTATACAATTGTGAATATGACTGACTAGAGCGCAAACCGTTACGGCGTTTTACATAATTAGGCTCTTAGTCGTTATTATTACGTTTATGATAACTAAAGAATTCTTAATGCTTTTGAAAATGACCTTGTTGTTGTTGTAGCGATAAGGTTACTCTCCGAAGGCTTTGGGAGTGTTATCGATGTAATGGTCCTTTGCCGAATACAGATCAGGCACGCTCCGGTAACACAGCACCATTAAGGTGCTAGCCCGACCATCTCGGGAACAATTTATATGGCCACATTAAACCTTCAGGCCATCCTTCCCTCCCCACTCCCAAATTACATGAAGAGCTTGGTGTCGCCAGAGCTTCGTCTGTTAGTGAGACAGGATTTGCCACGGATAGGTGAGGTTGACAATTGAGTTTGAAGAAGCTATATATTGCGCTGGCAACCTGAAAGGGTTGCCCTACACAGCCTTACACTGACCTAACCCACTGGGGGGGAAAAACGAAAATGACCTAATCCATTACTTCAATACAAGAGGTAATTTTTTCTACCATAAACACAGTACCTAAACATACTTTGTATATATACACTAGAGGCCTCTTAAGTAGGATCATCATTTTATAAAAAGGATCTGCTGCTGAAATCCTAGAGACTATTCCCGAGGAAGAGCGGAACAACTACGAAACATTGATGAGCGCTCTAGAGAGGCGATACGGAAGCGAACACAGGAAACAGATACACGAAATAGAGTTGCAAAACCGCTACCAAAAAGCTAATGAGACTATAAAGGAGTTTGCGTCAGATGTCGAAAGGCTTGCACATTTGGCGAATGCCGACGCACCCGTGGAATACACCGAAAGAGTAAAAATTCAGAGCTTTCTAAATGGACATCGAAACGAAGCGAGCCACATACGCGCAGACCTAAAGCCAACATTCGCAGAAACGGTATCGCATGCTCTGATTCAGGAAACAGCGTCGCTTCTGTGTAAGCCAGTTTTCAAAGCACGCCGTGTGGAAGTAGAAAGGCCAGAGTGGGTAGACGCAATATTTTAGGCGCTGAAAGGATCGCAAAAGCGGAGTGAAAAAGTTATCAAATGCTTCAAATTCGGGAAGCCCGGTCACACTGCACGTCATTGCGATCTTGGTCCTAATAGTTCCAACAATGCGGATGGCCGTAAACGCAAAGCTGGAGGAGATGAGCAAGAGCGAGTAAGAGGTAGAGATCGAGAGCTAGATCCAGCTATTGAATGCCCTGTGATATCTGTGTTGCAAATTGGTAGAAAATCGAGCAATCTTACCGTCAGAGGGAATGTGGATGGTAAAGAACATGTACTGACTGTAGATACGGACGCATCTCATTCCTTGATTCGATCTGATTTAGTCAACAGGAGAGTAAAACCGTTACCTGGAGCAAGGTTGCGTACGGTCACAGGCGAGTATAACCAAGTCCAGGGAGAAGTGATATGTGAAGTCCTAATTGGGAAGGTCATGGTTCTACACAAATTCGTTGTGGCGGAGATCGTTGATGAAGTCATATTGGGAGTGGACTTCTTAGTTGACCATGACATCAGGATCGATATGCCAAGAAAGATTATAAGCTATGAGAACCAGGATGTACCACTTAGCTTCAGTTTGCGGAAAGAGTTCAGTAGTAATCGAGTACTGGTGAAAAATACTTGACAAAGACCACGAAAGTCAAAGGCAAAGGATGATAGATCGAATGGGCCAAATAAAGCAAAATGAAAAGTACCTGCGAGAGAAAGACTGGCATTAACAAAACATAATGGACGCACAAAACAGAAGCAACGAATTTCCCAGAAAGAATTCGAGGGTAGTTTAAACCAGAGTGCACTACAGTTGTGAAACATGGAAACGATACTGATTATGCGAAGCTAATTCGTCAGGCTCAAGCTCTACGAAGTAGTTCATTGGCCAAACAACAAAGAGTGAGGGAACGGCCCAGGGTAGTGAGCAGTAAAATCAGACACTGGCATGACAAGAACTTTAATGCGGAAGGTTACTTGGAGGGAGATTTGGTACTGCTATACAACCCTCACCGGCGGAAAGATGTTCCATCCAAATATCGGTGCAGTTGGGAAGGCCCGTACAGAGTTGTGAAGACGATCAGTGATGTCATCTACCGCATACAAGCAATTGGGAAACCACGAAATAGAAGAGTGGTGCATTTGGCGATGCTAGCAGCGTTTAGATCGAGAGATTTGTCTGATCGGGACGATCAGACTTAGGTGGAGGGCAGTGTGACGATTATGAGTGACACTAAGTGATACTCACATCCCTAGTCTGATGCTAAGTAAATGAAGCAGACAGTCACTTGTATCTACATAAACGAATCATTCATTATGTCTACACATATGTAGGTACACGCAGCTGAGAAGCAAGGCACAACCACATGCATATATCTGAGATACTCCTGAAAGTATGCAATGAGAGAAGCTATAAAGTCGTGCAATTGTAGTTACAGCTGAGAAATTTGAGAGCTGATGGCCAACTAGTAGATTCTGGAAATGGAAGCGCCTAGAAGATGCGAACTTTGAAATCAGAGAGTATAAAACGGCAGCAAATATAGAGGCGCTGGAATTCAGTTTGATTTGAGCTATCAAGCAGTTTTGATTAAGCACGCAATCTGTCGTGAAATAGAAGAGTTTCATTTGAGCTATCAATCAGTTTGGTTATTAAGCCAGCTAGTTGCAAAGTATAAGGGTTATTGTGAAGTACTTTAATAAAGGTAATTTTTCCATTATTCAATATTGGAGTTATTTATTCAACAGTTTAGTGATTCGAACTTAGCGGATGGGCAAATAAGAGGATTTGCAGTAAATTCGTTACAATATTTTGAAAATTTGAAACAAGCTATTAGCTCTATAAAAAACCCAAAGAAAAATTTCAAGGGGAAGAGTCCCTTTGTATAAATTTGATTTTTGATAGTATTAGCATTTGCTTTGTAAACAACTAATTATTTTTTAAGTATATAAACTAAAATCTGGTGGTTAAGAACAAAGGTGTTCATAAACAAATGACGCTTAGTGTATGTAAGTTTTCTGTGAATATTGCATTTGCTAACCAATTTTTTGGGCATCACTCAGCAATATAAATTCAAAATCAAGTAATTATTTACTTTTGCCTTTTAGTATTTCTAAGTCACAGAACAAAGCAAGCAAGAGCTTCATATTTCAACACTTATAATCTTCACACAATATTTTTTTGTATTTTTTTATTATTAATAATAAATTAATATATGTAATAAATAACCACTGACACCACAACTATAAAAATAGAATTGCATATTATTTTAGCAAATAAATAATAATAAAATGCCAGTTGCATGGCATTTATGTAAAATCATTGATTGAATTGAGTTTACGTTCACGTATCATACATACATACATATTTGTATGTTTTCACATTATTTATAAGTAATGGAGTTTTTAAACTTATTTGATTAGCTTTTATGATGGGCAGAACTAAAAATTAATATTCGAATGTTTTATAAGCTAATAAACGATTAGAAAAATTAAATTTTTAATAGCAATTTGTCAATCATTTTAAAACACATATAAGATTGCAAATATAATAATAAAAGGAGACATGGAACTTGCAACATGCTTATACAGCAGCGAACACGAAAATAGCAGTCGTAATTTCGATCAAATAAATGTTTCTTTATTTTATTATCTATAATTTAAGAATACACGTCTATGAATTTTGCAACAGAAACTATGTAAGCCAATCTCGAAAAAATTTTCGAAAAACGTGAATTTGCAAATCTCATAAAATTTCATCAATTAAATTGTTATTTTTTTTTATAGCTTTAGAAAGAGTTTGTTAGATTTTCGTAATTAAAATTATGTAAACCAATCCCAAAAATGTTTTCGGTAAATTCGACAAACGAGAATTAGCAATTGTTATCAAATTTAGACAGCAAAATTTTAATTTTTTCGAAATTAAGAAAAAACTTATATGAATTTTGAAACTGAAATTATATAAACCAATCTCGAAAATATTTTCGAAAAAAATCGATAAACGTGAATTCGCAATTCTCTCAAAATTTCGTCAATTAAATTTCTTTTTTTTCAATAATTTTAGAAATAATTTGTATGATTTTCATAATTCGAACTATGTTAACCTATCCCAACATTTTTCGAAAAAATTCGAAAAACGAGAATTGGCAACTCTTATCAAATTTCGTCAGTAAGAAAAAACTTGTATGAATTTTGTAGTTGAAATTATGTAAACCAATCTCGAAAATATTTGCGAAAAATTTCGAAAAAGGTGAATCCGCAATTCTCAACAGATTTCGTCAATTAAATTTGTTTTTTTTTCAATAATTTTAGAAAGAATTTCTAATCAAATTACGGCAGTTAAGTATGAGAATGATTTTCGTAACTTACATTATGTTAACCTATCCTGAAAATGTTATTGAAAAACAAGAATTAATTATTCTTATCAAATTTCTTCATTTAAATTTTTTTCGTAAGTTTTAGAAAAGCGTGTATGAATTTTGAAACTGAAATTATGTAAGCCAATCTCGAAAATATTTTCGAAAGAAAAGAAAAACATGAATTCGCGATTCTCAACAAATTTCGTCACTTAATTTGTTTTTGTTTTTTTTTGCAATAGTTTTAGAAAGAATATGTATGATTTTCATAATTGAAAACCTATCCCAACAATGTTTTCGAAAAAATTCGAAAAACTAGAATTGACAACTCTTATCAAATTTCGTCAGCTAAACTTTTAATTTTTTATTTTCGTTAGTTTAAGAAAGAACTTGGATGCATTTTGTAACTGAAATTATGTAAACCAATCTCGAAAATGTTTTCGAAGAATTCGAAAGTTCAAAAAAATTTTATGAAAATTTCAAACATTTTATTTTGAGTTTTCTGATTTTTTTGAGTATGCAGTTTTGTAGATCAATGAATGTTAGTCTAATAATTTACAAGTTATTAGTCGCCAAAATCCGCCTTCATTCTTGGAAATTTTTTTCCGAATTGCGTTTCAGATTTGCTTCCATGTAAAAACGAAAACTTAGTAAAAACGAATTAAGTTGAAGAAATTTGATGAAAATTGTCATTGCTTTTTACTTGGTCGCTGCTGTATATTATGGTGAGTGTCGAGTTAAGATGGGCTGCCTTTGAAAATATGCGAGATAATTGTTCTGTGCTGTTGCTGTATCAGCTTTAGGGGCATACAAGCCCAAAAGCTACGCTGGCTAGGCCATTTTCTGCAAATGGAATGGCAATATGTGGTTAAGCGCCTACGATAAGGAATGTATGCTTCACATATTTCGGTTATTGATTACAAACTTGATTAGCTTATTTACATTGTTTTTCAATAGTAAACAATTGATGCCTTAGTGTGACCGATGACTAAGTTTATGCTATAATATTCGCGCACGAGAATTTATTGAAAGGTCAAAGCGGACATAAGATATAATGCATGTGTTCACAATCTGGCAGTAAACCTCACAGTAGCACAAACAAAAAATAAAAATGAAATAAAAAGAAGATTGTATGCAACATTTTTTATTTTTATTTCACAATAATTATAAACAAACGGAAATTAAATGTAAACAAATAAGCGCTATATACACCTGTTTCATAGTTGTTTGGAATTTGCATAGCGAAGGTCAGATAGCACAAAATTAAAAAATAAAACAAGTAAACAAATTGACAATAAATATGGAATAAAAAGCGTAGAAAAAATTATGGTTAATTGCTGATTTATTTTATTAAATGTTTTCTTTTTCTTGTGGCCGCCTAGGTGTGATGGTAGTTTGCCCGCCTACCACACCGAAAGTCTTGGGCTTAAGGTCCGGGGTAAGTTAAACGAAAATCTGTAGAGAAATGTTTTTTTATTTTTCAACTGAAAGACAATTTTTTTTAAGTGAAGTCCCCCTCGGTAGTGGTTTGAAAAACACTCTGAGTGTATTTCTGCCATGAAAAGCTTCTCAGCGTAAATTTATGTGCCTGCATATGCAGTTCGGAGTAGGCATACAAGGTGTAGGACCCGTCTCGCCATTGTAGGTAAAATTTAAGGATATCACGACGCAAATTGGTGCCCCCAGGGCGATAGTTGATTTTTATTTTAATGATTTTCTTCCAACGAAAAATAACACCGAAGATGGCACAAAGCCGAAATAGGCATGTTTGTTTTGCAGTTATTTTTTTCTTTTTTCCGATTGCGAACTGAAGTTATGCATTGCAAGAGGTTACGCTAGGAGGCGCACTGATCGAGATAATTTGATTAATCGTACGGAATTGGGAAAATTTATAGAAATTAATACTTTGAATTGAGCCACAGGCTTGAAGCCACTCTTAAAGATCACTACTCGCTGAAACTGCAACGAAAAACGTGGCCCTCAACGAATCACTTGCTTTTTCTGTTGACCTTAAGTAGGAGTGAAAGATACACCTTTCCAACCTCTGCCAGTACGGGCGAAAAACTGATTCCTATGTTGCAAGACTTGTCATCCTGACAGGTTCAGATAGCTGAGGGAGCTTGTTGGTATGCGCCACCATCGAAACATTATAGCAAAAGTGCAATCACCTGTGTAGACTCCCGTAAGTATTAAAGGCAGATTTGTTTAACTTGAGAAGGAAATTTATTCCTTCCTTTTCTAAACATGGCCAAAAAGACATTGAGACCTCCCAATCAACGTGGTTAGTCCCCGACAAGTCCGTTGTCCTAATCTCGTATTTCTCGATTTTTCTCAGGATATAATACTGCTATGGTCTTACGGAGTTGTGGCAAGGGATCCAGCAAAGAGAGACGGTATCCGACTTTATTACGTTGGATTCCAATGCCTATAAAGCGACCTGATGAGTGAGTGATTTGTGTAATGATAGCTATATATATTGTTTTATTGTTTTGTTAGTTTCAAGCAATAGTATATTATATTATCGCATAACCTTTTGAGTGTAAACAAACATGCGTGCGTACTCCTTGCCTCGTTGCTTTTCAATCAACGTCTAAGCCACTGACACTACGATGATTTTACTCTTGGCAACACATCCATAGTTTCAATTTTGGTGCCCACTGCACATAGGTCGATTTTCAAGTTTTAGGCGGCCAAAAATATTTTATTGCCTATATCTTATTAAAACTGTTTAATAAATGAAAAATTATAATAATTTGTGTCATTAATCGGTTATTTTAAAAATATAGATATTACACTGTGTAACACTTAAAAATTTCTGCGCAATGAGGCTATTTTTCTTGTTGTACAGCAAGAAGTGTAATTACTTAGTTCTGTCTTTACTTACTTACTTAATTGGCGCTTAACCGTCTAAACGGTTATGGCCGTCCAACAAGGCGCGCCAGTCGCTCCTTCGCTCCGTCAACCGACGCCAATTGGTCACACCAAGGGAGTTTAAATCGTTTTCCACCTGGTCCTTCCAACGGAGTGGGGGCCGCCCTCTACCTCTGCTTCCATAGGCGGGTTCCGATAGAAACACTTTCTTGGCCGGAGCATCATCTTTCATTCACATAACATGGGCTAGCCAGCGCAGCCGCTGCGTTTTAATTTGCTGGACTATGTTGATGTCTGCGTATAGCTCGTATAGCTTCGGTACTCGCCATCGCCAACGCGTAGAGGTCCATAAATTTTTCGAAGAACTTTTCTCTCGAACACTCCCAAAGCCGCTTCATCTGCTGTTGTCATGCTCTATGTATACGTGTACATGTACATGTACATGGTCTATCTATAAGTGACTTGTAGCGTATGATTTTCGTTCGCCGAGAGAGGACTTTACTTTTCAATTGCCTACCTAGTCCAAAGTAGCATTTTCTGTCTTTATCTAGGGTAAATTTTTAATTGGTTTTATGAAAAATTATAATAATTTGTGTAACAAATCCGTTACATTAGAATAGATATTACACTGTGTAACACTAAAAAATACCTGCGCAGTGAGGCTATTTTTCATGTTGTACAGGGTGTATCCAACCCTCTATCTAACCCCCTATCTGCAAGTATCTGCAGCTAAATGTAATGCAGTTGGCAAGCTTATTGTTCCAAGTACCATGTTCAAACCTAATTTTCACTTGGACGGACTTGGAAACATAACAAAACTGGTTTTGAACACCAAAAATAAAAAACATTTTTTTAACATCCTAAATGGAACAGGTTCTTTATCAATTTATAACTTTTAAAAATCACAAACACCATTAATAATGTTAGTATTTAGCTGAAATATCAGAATCCATCACAATTACTCAATTCAATTGTCTTCAAACTTAAAACATTCACGTTAAAACATGCGATTTCACATAGGTTAAAAAAAACATAACACGCGTTTCAGAAATAGCTAAATTCCGATTACTTGACAGCTAACGCCAGGTATGCGATGGATGGGAAGGTGTAGAAATATTGTTCCCTGTCTATTCTTAAGCTGTGGGATTGCTTTTTTTTGTAATTGCGGCAACTTTCAGAAATTCAATTAGGGCCGCCTAAATGTCTTAAATCTACCTATGTGCACTGGTATAGATGACATTTACTACCTACTTTTTTACTCTGTTAGGAGCGAGAGATTGCGCGACAGAGACGAAGGGAAGACCGACAGAAAAAGGGATGAAAGAGACATCACTTATACAAGCACCTCGATGTTGAGCTCGCGAAGCGCTGTTTTTTTAACATTTTGCAAAAAAATGGCATTATTATAAAATATTCTAATTTTCAAGTAACCTGATTTAATATTTTTTATAACAATTGTGTAAAGCTAAAAAAAAACTGCATGCGAAGAGCGACAAAAGTATAAAAATGGAACATTCGCACTTAATACGCATTCAAATATTAAGGTAAGGCCACATTAGGCTGCACTACGCAGCACTGCACTGCACTACAAAATATTCTTTGCATGTATTCTTATGAGGCAATTCACACCTAGCGTCAGCACCACTGCGCGACCAGGCACAGCGCGGCAAATTTGATCAACTAGGCAAAAAAGCCGCGTTGGGAAGTATCGCGCAGTGCTGCTGCCGCTAGGTGTGAATTGCCTCATAAGAATACATGCAAAGAATTTTGCACCATCTTTTTTCAATCTGGGCAAAAAGAGTGTGGAACTCTCCTTCCTCATATCTTGAGGATGAGATGTCTTGGACCCATAGCCACGACCTTTTTCTTTTCCTTTCCTCATCTTCGCACAAAAATGAAATAATTACAGCTTCAAAAACTGTGTCGTCCATTTTGCAAACAAAAATAAACACAAACTTTTGCCGCAATGTGTCGCTCGATTTCCGCTTAATGTGAATTGCCAAAATATGTCGCTCTGTGAGGCGCCGCTGCTGCTACGTGTCGCGCAGCGTAATGTGCGCGTACCTTTAAAGTGACAAATCATTCCCTTGCAAAGCAGCCTATTGAAGTCGTCTTAGTCGCATGGATCACCTACAACCAGCCCCGTGCGCGTTTCGGACAACTCAAATTTTTCACAGGGAAGCTTACTAATAAATTAGGGTGCACGAAAACCACAAGTAAGGACGGAACTGTCTTCGGCTGTGCCGAAGACTTCATACCTTTCATGAATGGGGCTGAACAATAATCTTATCCCATTCGTAATCTACGAATAATCGGATGTATAAGATTAGAAATATATAGTGAACAGATCTACATACCTAAACGATTTTTAAGATAAATATAAAATAAAAAATAGGTAAGTACTTTGTGTGAGGATGCAAAGCTTCACGTTTTTGGTAGTCTGAATGTAAAAACTATGACTACGAATCACGTATTTCAAAAATATATGACGTAAACGTAACTATTTGGTGAAGTTTGATGAATTTTGAAGCTTCCGTAAAAAAGGGGCAAAAATGACAGTTTATATGAAGTATATAATATATATACCACCGATCTCTATGATTTTTTCAGACAAAAATATATGCTATATACGTAACCATTTCCATAACCAAAGTTTCTTATCTGAGCAATCGGTTGTATGAGATATATACTATGTATACCACCGATCTCAATGATTTTTTCAGGCAACAATATATACTATACACGTAAGCATTTGGTGAAATTTGAAGCTTCTAGCTGTTAAAATGGGGAAGAAATTGCGCAAAGTTTCTTATCTGAACAATCGGTTGTATGAGATATATACTATGTATACCACCGATCTCAATGATTTTTTCAGACATCAATATATGCTAGACACGTAAGCATTTGGTGAAATTTGAAGCTTCTGTTAAAATGGGGCCGAAATCGCAAAAAAAAATATATATATACTATATATATATACTATATATACCATCATATATATATTATATATATCACCGATCTCTATGATTTTTTGACACAACAATATATACTATATACGTAAGCAATCGGTGAAATTTGAAGCTTCTAGCTGTTAAAATGGGGCAGAAATTGCGAAAAATTTCTTATCTGAACAATCGGTTGTATGAGATATATACTATATATACCACCAATCTCAATGATTTTTTCAGACAACAATACATACTATACACGTAAGCATTTGGTGAAATTTGAAGCTTCTAGCTGTTAAAATGGGGAAGAAATTGCGCAAAGCTTCTTATCTGAACAATCGGTTGTATGAGATATATACTATGTATACCACCGATCTCAATGATTTTTTCAGACATCAATATATGCTAGACACGTAAGCATTTGGTGAAATTTGAAGCTTCTGTTAAAATGGGGCCGAAATCGCAAAAAAAATATATATATACTATATATATATACTATATATACCATCATATATATATTATATATATCACCGATCTCTATGATTTTTTGACACAACAATATATACTATATACGTAAGCAATCGGTGAAATTTGAAGCTTATAGCTGTTAAAATGCGGTAGAAATTGCGAAAAGTTTCTTATCTGAACACCGGTTGTATGAGATATATACTATATATACAACCGATCTCTATGATTTTTCAGACAACAATATATGCCATATACGTAAGCATTCGGTGAAATTTGAAGCTTCTAGCTGTTAAAATTGGGCTAAAATTGCGAAAATATATATATATACTATATATATATATTATATATACCACAATATATATACTATGTATATCACCGATCTGCATGATTTTTTCAGACAACAATATATGCTATATACGTAAGCATTCGTTGAAATTTGAAGCCTCTAGCTCTTAAAATAGGGCAGCAATTACGAAAAGTTTCTTATCTGAACAATTGGTTGTGGGGGATATATACTATATATACGACCGATCTCATTAATTTTTTCAGGCAACAATTTGTGCAATATACGAAATTATATGGTGAAGTTTGAAGCTTCAATCTGTTAAATTGAGTAAGATATTACAAAAATCCTCTTTTTCTGAAAAATCGGTTGTATGGAGGATATATGCTATAGTGGTCCGATCCGGCCGGTTCCGACAAATGTCTAATCGGACACCCAAGTACACCCGCTCACCAAATTTTATCAAGATATCTCAAAAATTGAGGGAACTAGTTTGCATACAAACAGACAGACGGACAGACAGACATGGCTAAATCAACTCAGCTCTTCAACCTGATTATTTCGGTATACTTAATGGTGGGTCTATCTATTTTCCTTTAAGGACTTACAATTTTGGGTTTCGTGACGAAATTAATATACCATTTCATTTTCATGAAAGGTATAAAAATAGGTAGGTACTTTGTGTGAGGATGCAAAGCTTCACGTTTTTTGTGGTCTGCATGTAAAAACTATGACTACGAATCACGTATTTCAAAAATATATGACGTAAACGTAACTATTTGATGAAATTTGATGAATTTTGAAGCTTCTATCCGTAAAAAAGGGGCAAAAATGACAGTTTTATATGAAGTATATAATATATATACCACCGATCTCTATGATTTTTTCAGACAACAATATATGCTATATACGTAAGCATTTGGTGAAATTTGAAGCTTCTAGCTGTTAAAATGGGGAAGAAATTGCGCAAAGTTTCTTTTCTGAACAATCGGTTGTATGAGATATATACTATATATACCACCGATCTCAATGATTTTTTCAGACAACAATATATACTATATACGTAAGCATTTGGTGAAATTGAAGCTTCTAGCTGTTAAAATGGGGAAGAAATTGCGCAAAGTTTCTTATCTGAACAATCGGTTGTATGCGATATATACTATGTATACCACCGATCTCAATGATTTTTTCAGACATCAATATATGCTATACACGTAAGCATTTGGTGAAATTTGAAGCTTCTAGCTGTTAAAATGGGGAAGAAATTGCGCAAAGTTTCTTATCAGAACAATCGGTTGTATCAGATATATACTATATATACCACCGATCTCAATGATTTTTTCAGACAACAATATATACTATATACGTAAGCATTTGGTGAAATTTGAAGCTTCTAGCTGTTAAAATGGGGAAGAAATTGCGCAAAGTTTCTTATCTGAACAATCGGTTGTATGCGATATATACTATGTATACCACCGATCTCATAATTTTTTCAGACATCAATATATGCTATACACGTAAGCATTTGGTGAAATTTGAAGCTTCTAGCTGTTAAAATGGGGAAGAAATTGCGTAAAGTTTCTTATCTGAACAATCGGTTGTATGCGATATATACTATGTATACCACCGATCTCAATGATTTTTTCAGACATCAATATATGCTATACACGTAAGCATTTGGTGAAATTTGAAGCTTCTAGCTGTTAAAATGGGGAAGAAATTGCGCAAAGTTTCTTATCTGAACAATCGGTTGTATGCGATATATAATATATATACCACCGATCTCTATGATTTTTTCAGACAACAATATATGCTATATACGTAAGCATTTGGTGAAATTTGAAGCTTCTAGCTGTTAAAATGGGGCAGAAATTGCGCAAAGTTTCTTATCTGAACAATCGGTTGTATGCGATATATAATATATATACCACCGATCTCTATGATTTTTTCAGACAACAATATATGTATATACGTAAGCATTTGGTGAAATTTGAAGCTTCTAGCTGTTAAAATGGGGCAGAAATTGCGCAAAGTTTCTTATCAGAACAATCGGTTGTATGCGATATATACTATATATACCACCGATCTCAATGATTTTTTCAGACAACATATATACTATATACGTAAGCATTTGGTGAAATTTGAAGCTTCTAGCTGTTAAAATGGGGAAGAAATTGCGCAAAGTTTCTTATCTGAACAATCGGTTGTATGCGATATATACTATGTATACCACCGATCTCAATAATTTT
The DNA here is from genome assembly GCA_029619165.1 of Eurosta solidaginis. Taxonomy (NCBI): domain Eukaryota; kingdom Metazoa; phylum Arthropoda; class Insecta; order Diptera; family Tephritidae; genus Eurosta; species Eurosta solidaginis. Next base: position 80,304 of record JARSSU010013595.1, read on the forward strand.
TCAGACATCAATATATGCTATACACGTAAGCATTTGGTGAAATTTGAAGCTTCTAGCTGTTAAAATGGGGAAGAAATTGCGTAAAGTTTCTTATCTGAACAATCGGTTGTATGCGATATATACTATGTATACCACCGATCTCAATGATTTTTCAGACATCAATATATGCTATACACGTAAGCATTGGTGAAATTTGAAGCTTCTAGCTGTTAAAATGGGGGAAGAAATTGCGCAAAGTTTCTTATCTGAACAATCGGTTGTATGCGATATATAATATATATACCACCGATCTCTATGATTTTTTCAGACAACAATATATGCTATATACGTAAGCATTTGGTGAAATTTGAAGCTTCTAGCTGTTAAAATGGGGCAGAAATTGCGCAAAGTTTCTTATCTGAACAATCGGTTGTATGAGATATATACTATGTATACCACCGATCTCAATGATTTTTTCAGACAACAATATATACTATATACGTAAGCATTTGGTGAAATTTGAAGCTTCTAGCTGTTAAAATGGGGAAGAAATTGCGCAAAGTTTCTTATCTGAACAATCGGTTGTATGCGATATATACTATGTATACCACCGATCTCAATGATTTTTTCAGACATCAATATATGCTATACACGTAAGCATTTGGTGAAATTTGAAGCTTCTAGCTGTTAAAATGGGGCCGAAATCGCAAAAAAAAATATATATATACTATATATATATACTATATATACCATCATATATATATTATATATATCACCGATCTCTATGATTTTTTGACACAACAATATATAATATATACGTAAGCAATCGGTGAAATTTGAAGCTTATAGCTGTTAAAATGGGGTAGAAATTGCGAAAAGTTTCTTATCTGAACAATCGGTTGTATGAGATATATACTATATATACAACCGATCTCTATGATTTTTTCAGACAACAATATACGCCATATACGTAAGCATTCGGTTAAATTTGAAGCTTATAGCTGTTAAAATGGGGCTAAAATTGCGAAAATATATATACTATATATACCACCCATATATATACTATATATACCTCCGATCTGTATGATTTTTTCAGACAACAATATATGCTATATACGTAAGCATTCGTTGAAATTGGAAGCCTCTAGCTCTTAAAATAGGGCAGCAATTACGAAAAGTTTCTTATCTGAACAATCGGTTGTGGGGGATATATACTATATATACGACCGATCTCATTAATTTTTTCAGGCAACAATATGTGCAATATAAGAAATTATATGGTGAAGTTTGAAGCTTCAATCTGTTAAATTGAGTAAGATATTACAAAAATCCTCTTTTTCTGAAAATCGGTTGTATGGAGGATATATGCTGTAGTGGTCCGATCCGGCCGGTTCCGACAAATGTCTAATCGGACACCCAAATACACCCGCTCACCAAATTTTATCAAGATATCTCAAAAATTGAGGGACTAGTTTGCATACAAACAGACAGACGGACAGACGGACACACGGACATGACTAAATCAACTCAGCTCTTCAACCTGATTATTTCGGTATACTTAATGGTGGGTCTATCTATTTTCCTTTAAGGACTTACAATTTTGGGTTTCGTGACGAAATTAATATACCATTTCATTTTCATGAAAGGTATAATGACTAATAGTTTGATTGATATACAAATTTATGTGTACATAAATATTTGTTCACATTTACATATCTCAGCAAAATATTTAGCTTTGCGCTTCCGAAGAACCATTGGACAAACACGAAGTTGTACAGCAATTAAATAAATATTTACCACACAATAAAATGAATTGAGTCGAGTTCTAATGAAAATCAAACAAATACTCAAACATACATATGTATGCATAGATTTATACATATATGTACATATTCATGCTAAAATATTTTTTACCTCATAAACCTACATCAGTTAATAATACACAAAAAAAAACAACAAATTAAAGAAAAAAAACTTTTTTAAAAATAGGCTTTTACATTGTGATAGCAAGAAGAGGAGGTGGAGGTCCTAAATGTTCTTAATTATACCATGAATATTTAACACGCTTTCATTACAATTAGGACTGTGATATAAACTGTAAGATTTAATAATTTAGGTGTAAAATTTTTATGTTAACAAGTAAGGAAGGCTAAGTTCGGATGTAACCGAACATTACATACTCAGCTGAGAGCTTTGGAGACAAAATAAGGGAAAATCACCATTTAGCAAAATGAACCTAGGGTAACCCTGGAATGTGTTTGTATGACATGGGTTTCAAATAGAAGGTATTAAAGAGTATTTTAAAAGGGAGTGCACCATAGTTCTATAGGTGGACGCAATTTCAGGATATCGCCATAAAGGTGGACCAGGGGTGACTCCAGAATGTGTGTTGTACGATATGGGTATCAAATTAAAGGTATTAATGAGGGTTTTAAAAGGGAGCGCCCTTAGTTGTATATGTGAAGGCGTTTTCGAGATATCGACCAAAATGTGGACCAGGGTGACCCAGAACACCATCTGTAGGATACCGCTAATTTATTTATATATGTCAAACCACGAACACTATTCCTGCCAAGATTCCAAGGGCTTTTGATTTAGCCATGCCGAACTTTTTCATTTTCTTCTACTTAATATGGTAGGTGTCACACCCGTTCTCCAAAGTTTTTTCTAAAGTTATATTTTGCGTCAATAAACCAATCCAATTACCATGTTTCATCTCTTTTTTCATATTAGGTACAGAATTATGGCATTTTTTCATTTTTCGTAATATTCGATATCGAAAAAGTGGGCGTGGTCATAGTCGGATTTCGGGCATTTTTTATACCAAGATAAAGTGAGTACGTGAACTGAGTTTAGTAAAGATATATCGATTTTTGCTCAAGTTATCGTGATAACGGCCGAGCGGAAGGACAGACAGTCGACTGTGTATAAAAACTGGGCGTGGCTTCAATCGATTTCACCCATTTTCACAGAAAACAGTTATCGTCATAGAATCTATTCACCTACCAAATTTCACAAAGATTGGTAAATTTTTGTTCGACTTATGGCCTTAAAAGTATTCTAGACGAATTAGACGGAGCCACGCCCATTTTGAAATTTTCTTTTATATTTGAATTTTGTTGCACCATGTCATTACTGGAGTTGAATGTTGACATAATTTACTTATATGCTGTAAAGATATTAAATATTTTGCTAAAATTTGACTTTGAAAATTTTTTTTTAAAAGTGGGCGTCTCCGTCATCTGATTTTGCTAATTTTTATTTGGCACACATATAGTAATAGGAATAACGTGCCTGCCACATTTCATCATGATATCTTCAACGGCTGCCAAATTACAGCTTGCAAAACTTTTAAATTTCCTTCATTTAAAAGTGGGCGGTGCCACGCCCATTGTCCAAAATTTTACTAATTTTCTATTTTCCGTCATAAGGTCAACGCACCCTAGTTTCATCGCTTTATCTCCGATTTCGTTCATTTTAAATAGCGATCTGCGATGAGCGCCCAGGAACCTGCACACCAAATTTCATCAAGATACCTCAAAATGTACTCAAGTTATCGTGTTTACGGTCGGACGGACGGACGGACATGGCTAAATGAATTTCTTTTTTCGCCCAGATCATTTTGATATATAGAAGTCTATATCTATCTCGATTAGTTTATGCCGTTACGGGTTACCGTTATGCGAACAAAGTTAATATACTCTGTGAGCTCTGCTCAGCTGAGTATAAAAATATATAATTATGTACAATATGGAATTTTTTTGTCGCAGACGAAGAAGCCGTTAAAGGTTACAGTGAACTTATAAAGTGTTATATTTCTTTACAGTCAATTTATTTTTTACTTTTTAGTTAAGTTTATTAACCAATAATAAAAGCTTATTTTTAAAAGAGTTTTTTTCTTCAATTTTATTTACTTTTTAGTTAAGTTTATTAACCAATAATAAAAGCTTATTTTTAAAAGTTTTTTTTCTTCAATTTTATTTACTTTTTAGTTAATTTTATTAACCAAAGCTTATTTTTAAAAAAAATTTTTTTCTTTAATTACTTTTTAGTTAATTTTATTAACCAATAATAAAAGCTTACTTTTAAAAAGTTTTTTTGTTTCTTTAATTTTATTTTTTACTTTTTAGTTAATTTTATTAACCAATAATAAAAGCTTATTTTTAAAAAAGTTTTTTTGTTTCATTAATTTTATTTTTCACTTTTTAGTTAATTTTATTAACCAATAATAAAAGCTTATTTTTAAAAAAGTTTTTTTGTTTCATTAATTTTATTTTTCACTTTTTAGTTAATTTTATTAACCAATAATAAAAGCTTATTTTTAAAAAAGTTCTTTTGTTCTTTAATTTTACTTTTTACTTTTTAGATAAGTTTATTAACCAATAATAAAAGCTTATTTAAAAAAAATTTTTTTTCTTTAATTTTATTTATATCATGATCCGAATATATTGGCGCATATTCATAATCGAAATAAAATGTGACTAAGTTAGTTGAAGCATTTTTGACAGAGAGCACATATAAAATTGTGTCAAAGAGTGTTAACTAACTTAAAATCATATTTTATTGTGACTTTGCCTATGTCGCCTTCAGTTTACAACTACTCATTGCAGATCTCTGGTTTGTGGGTTAAATCTGTTTTAAAATAAATTTCCAACTTTCGCTTAGCTAAACTTCCATCGCCAAAAATCTGTAAAACAAAATCAAGTGCGCAGAAAAGTATGCAACATTTAGCGATAACAGCCTAACAAACAAAGCGAAGTTACCTGCGTTCTTGAGCCGCTGTAGGTTACTCACCATCCCTCTAAACAAAGAACATGGAAGTAAGTGGGATTCACCACATGGTAAGAGAATTGTCTCATATAAAATGGCATGGTGAATCCCATACCCGCGTAGTAATGGCATGGAATTGCTACAGCGCATAGATGAATGGATTTGCAACTCTTTGTTTCGAGAGAGCGCTCTCAAAATGCACATTTTTGTCAATGATGCCACTCCAAACAAAAATGAATAGATCTGAATATGGGGATTTTTGACATACATTTCGGCGATTATAGTTTCAATCATTTAATAAAACGATAGTCGTAAAATATTAATTTCTTTATACTTATTTTACAATAATACGACTACTTAGAGTTAAATATAAATAAATGTAAGTAAAATTTACATTTTGATTAAATTATTTAGTCAGATATTGTAACGCATTTAACTCACAGTGAAACCCATATATTCATTTGAAATTTCAGTAAATTGAACCTATGATATAATAGTTAATATCATTTAATGGATTGGGCTTATCCTACATGTCTGACGTTCCAGGTCCTGTGATCAAAATGAACTGGTTGCATCGGGACTTCATATTTACAAAACCTGGTTTTAGTGATAACTTTTGAATGGGAAACAACATTTACCCTTCGCCTTCGAAGTAATAATATTTACATTAAAACAAGTATTTTTATCCTTTTTCCCATAATTTTTGAACGCCATTTTACAGTTGTAGATCAAACTAAAGTTTACCGAAATTTTTGGCCCGTTTTTCGTTTTAGCTGCCACATTTTTTGTTCTGGCACCCGCTTCAGTTGGCGCGAGGGATTTATCTGTGATTGTTGCCAGCACAAATTTGAGATAAATCCCTCGTGAGAGCGCAAAAAATGAGAGAGTTCGTATCAAGTCATCTTTGCTACAGCGGTTCGTGTCCGTGGTTCTCGCAGTTCGTTAATACGCAATATAAATATCTATGGTTACCAGCCACAATCGCCAAGTCTCAGACTCCACGGATAGGTACCGCTGTAGCCAGGCTGGGTTTGTCTGGGACTTAGGCTTTTATTGCTTGTGAGCACAAATCTTTATCGATAACTCTGTTATCGATTAATTTATCGAATTCTCGCAAAGTAATATTGCATTGTCATCGGAGTTATACATGCGTGCAAAATTTCAGCTCAATCGGACACCGGGAGGTGTATCAAATTTAACTTGCAAGGTTTGATTACAGACAACAGCCAAGTGAAACTAAGTAAAAGCTTATAAAAACAAAAAAACCACATCAGTTAATAAATTCCATTTTAAATTTCAATATGCCGCTAATGTCCCTATTAGCGCAACGAATGCCGGATTCATTACCATTTTATTTGGCCGTCGTTTGCATCACAGCCAAATTCCTGGCAAATAAAATTTCTCTTCCACTAACTTGCCACTGGGCCACACATACTTGTGAAGTTGCTCCACTATTTTTGCACTTGATATAATCATAATTCTGTTTAAATATATATTTTATTATGCTTGCACATTGCTTGGTTGGTTGCAGATGCGTCTCGCATTCAATTCAATTCAATTGTGCGTGCTGAATTGAAGAAATGGAGTTTTCAAAGAAAGTATAATTTTATATACATATGCATATAATGGAATCGTAATATTATATACTTGAAAATTTTATTGCAAATGAAGGCACATTTATTAAATTTATATTACTTGGAGTTTTTATAGCACTTAAGTGCCTTTGTTAGAGCAGGGAGTGACTAATATCGTTTCTGAAGATGACAAGAAAATTTAGCGAAACGTCGAGCTGGGAGTTGGAATAAACTTAGTTTTTTTTCTCATCATAAATAAATGCCAACCCTCGATTTTTAATTTCGGTGACGCTAGAAAAGTATGCAACATTTAGTACCATATAGTCACAAAGAGTAACTGCCTAATACCTCTACTTTTATTTTGGACTTAGGCGGTTATTCGATTTTTTTGGCGATGGACTTTTAGCGTTAGCGATGTTTGGAATTTGGGGGCAGGAAAGCCTAACAAGCTGATCGGAAGGCAAATCCTTTGTTGTGACTTATTTAAATTGAAGCTATCAGCGAAAGAAATTTCGCCTGACATTTCGATATGATATCTTAAAAAATGACTTAACTTCGACTGAGAACTGTAAAAACTTCACTATATACAATTACTAGCAGTTTCGTACGACATTATTCTACCCTAAGGCAAGGTGCACACGAGGCTACGCGTCATAGACGCTACAGGCGAAATTTGTACGCTTTGATGCCGAACACATGTATTTGAATGGAGAGTTGCATACGACGCGTCAGCTGCATGAAAGCGACAAAGCATGAAATTTTCGTGTAGCTAAGCGTACAGCGATGTTGGTCGCTAAGCGTACGTACGCTTGAAAAAAAGGAAGAACAAGATGTTTGTTTACATTTTTTGTATGCAAATTTGTGTAATTTGTTAAAAAATGTTACTTTAGTTAATAAAAGTGCGTGAAAGGTATATTACCAAAGCGAAAAAGAGTATTAAACATTACAACAGCATGGTTAGACATTGTTGAAACGTTTAAAAGGCTAAAAAGTGTTGGAAACTAGAAATCACCCTTTTCTCTAGTCCGCGGTGGTTTAAAATTGCCTTCATAATTTACAAAGGCACGGGGATGCAAACAACGTTTAATACCTATTTTCCTTTGATTTCGGGGACGGATATAGCTGAAGAAATTTAATTTTTTATTTTTTTCAATAATTGTTTGCTTTTTGTAGCGACCATCGAAAGTAGCTTCGTGTGCAGATCTTGAGGCGTAGAGAAATTGTAGCTATATGAAATATCTTGTACGCGTCTATGACGCGTAGCCTCGTGTGCACCTTGCCTAACTTTGAGTTATCTGCATTATTTCAAGAGGTTTTTATAGTTTACTCCCTCCTCTTTCTTTTCTCCTTCCCCTTTTCTCCATTTCCACGCTATTTCCTCATCCTTCATCTCTCTCTGGGTCTCTTTCTCATTCTCCCTATTCGATGTCTCTCTCTAACATCCTTTCCGTCTCTTTCGCTATCCTTCTCTATTTACCTTCCTCTATCTCTCTCTCCTTCTAGCTCCCTTTCCCTTCTCCCTATTTCTCTATGTCCCTATTTCTGTTGCTCTTTCTCCCTAGCTCCGTTCCCGTTTTTTTCTCTCTTTGCTATATTTCCATATCTATATCTCACTCTCTAGCTCCCTCTTTATCTATCTCGTCGAATTTTAAAACATCGCACCATTAGATCTTTTTGTATAGTTCACTGCTTCACAAGAAGCTATCAATGTACGCAGTCCCATCCTAAATATGATTTTTTAGAATTGATCAGTCTCTGGTCTCTGGGCGCGTCATATTTCTATTGATAGTCATAAGTAAAACCAACTGAACCTTAATCAGGTTATGCTACGCCTCACATTTTTAGAAATTTCACGCGCCTAACGCTTTTATTTAATTGTCTGATCAACGCCCTAGATTGATAAGGAGTGTGATGACTAGTACCTAGGGCCTACCTAATTATTTTCTAGCTTTTCGTATTATTATTACTTCATGTAAGTATTGTTTTCAATAAAACCGTTTAACTTAAAATTTTTTTTATTATTATTTTATTCACATTTTAATCTAAAATAACATACGTTGTGTTGGAATGCTTTCGTACAGTGCGTGCTTGAACGTTTGGTTCGCAGCAAACCAACACACAAAATGTAGTTTTTTTTTAATTTCACTTTTGTTTAAAAATTTTTCGAGAAACATAGTTATCTGATTGTTTGTTTACTTAATCTAGCTATTTTCTAGAACATCTCGAATCAGTTTCATTTAGAGTTTTTTAAAAGATCTGTGGACATCTCTGCGCCCTAGCGAATCTCTACAGAGTGGTTTCTGAGTTATTAGATATATTGCTTAAATCATTTGGCTAGGATGTACAAGTACATACGATTGTCGAAGAGATATAATCTTACCTAAACGAAATTTTCCGTGGATGTTGGATGAGACTTACCTGAAAAAGAAGAAAGTTAAAGTTGTTATTTAAAATTTACGAAAGGAAATAAATAAATATACTTATATCAGTGGGAATACTGACACGACAATAAATTAGATGCATTGGCTTCCCCAGAGGGTTAGGGGGTTAGAATATACCCGCGGTAAGTATGCCTGTCGTAAGAGGCGACTAAAATACCAAATAGATTCAAAGGGTTGTGTAGCGCAACCCTTTCAGGTTGCCAGCGTAATATATAGCTTCTCCAAACCAAATTTTCAACCTCACCTATCCGTCGCGAATCCTGTTTCGTTAACAGTCGACGCTCTGGCGACCCCGAGCTCCTCATGGATCTAGGGGCTGGGAGGGCGGGTTGACCTAGAAGGTCGCATGCGATTTTAACAAATCGTTCCCGAGATGGTCGGGCTTGGTACCAGGAACGTACCGGATCTGCGTCCGGCAAAGGACCATCAACATTGATAACACTCCCCAAGGCCTTCGGGGAGTGTCCTTACCGCAACAACAACAACAACAATAGATGCATTGGTTTTAAGCCTGGTTTACACAAAGTCCATATAGCCGTCTAGTTATATGAAAGCAATTGGTGAGGGTTAGAGCGACAAAGGAAAACGATTTAAACCTTGCCCGTCTCTCAGTTTGAAAACAAACAAATCTCTCAATTTTTTTTGAATTCTACATGAAACTCCCTGCATAATAATCTCACGTTCCAATTCAATCGTTTGTTACAATCAATAGGATTGGACCGCTACCGCTTACAAAATGCTGAGTGAAATAAGGCCCTCCTACCTCGGCTGCCGTTTCCAAAACCCACTATCCCGGCAAACTTTCAAAAAACGCTTTTGTTTCAAAAGTGTTCCGTCTTAGACTTTTTTCAAAATACGTTTTTCTCAAAATTTTATTATTTATAACGGCCTTTACATAGCTCGGCTTAAGACCTACCTATCTTAGAATGTGTTTCATAACCTATACTTCGTAATTGAATTTTTCAAACTGAATATCTCGACTAATTACTAATACCTCTAGAAAAATGTGGAAAGAGGCGAATTCTTCATACAGCAGAAAGATGAATGGTTTGGAAAAAGTGGGCATGGCTTTTCATGATGCAATATTAAAAATTAGTGAAGAGTTATATGAGTTTAAAGAACGGGAGTCGAAGTCCAATTGAAACTGAGAGTGGTAACGGGAGTAGGCGTGAGAAAGTAGAAGTGGGAGTGGAAAAAAGTGGGACCGGTAATGTGAGGACGTATGGCGTAAGGAGAACGAAGGGCACAGGTAGTGGGAAGGAGAGATGAAATAAACACTAGGAGAATGAGAGGAAGAGATGAAATACGAGATGTGCAAATAGTGGTTGCAGTTTTAGGCGTAACTCTAGAAATTATAAATTATCACTTTCAGGCAGGGCATAGGTTAATGTTCCTTAGAATAATTGATTCGTTTGATAAGAGGACTTACGTTTTCTGTTCTAGAGCTTACGATTTCTCGAATTTGTTCAAGAAGAAATTGTTCGCTAGTATGGGTTTCATATAACACTTACTGCCATTGTAGCGACTAAATTGAATTTCGAAAACCTCGGAAGCTTTACGAGTATTTCGATTTCTTGAGTATCGAAGCTCTTGCTTGTATTCAATAAGAAATCGTTTACATAAAATACTGCCAATGCACCCGCCGTGGTTTGGTTGCAGCGTGCTCCGCATACCACACTGAAGATCCTGGGTTCAAGCCTCGGGCAAAGCAATATCGAAAATTTTGAAAAAAGTTTTTTCAATTAGTAGAAAGTCTTCCAAGCGGGGTCGCCCCTCGGCGGATCTTTGGCAAACACTCCGAATGTTGTTCTGCCATGAAAGGCTAGGAAAAATTAAAAAGGAGCACCACGCGATTTGGAAGAGAAGCTCAGCCTTAAATCTGTTTGGAGGCTATCGCGCCTTCCATGTGTAAAATGTTCGAATGTGTCTGGTCGAAGTCACCAGATTTTATATTCGATCTGACGCAGTGGTCTTAATGCTGCTTACCAAGATATAAAATCTTTGAAGTCGCATTTAAATTTTCAATTTATTTCAAAGAAGATTATAATTTCATCGCATCTAAACAAGTATATGTGTATAATTAACAAGTAAGGACGGGACTGTCTTCGGCTTTGCCGAACACTTCATACCTTTCATGAATGCGGCTGAACAATAATCTTATCCCGTTCGTAATCTCCAAATAATCGGATGTATAAGATAAGAAATGTATAGTGAACAGATGTACATACCTAAACGATGAGGATGCAAAGTTGCAGGTGTTTTGTGGTCTGCATGTAAAAACTATGACTACGAATCACGTATTTCAACAATATATGACGTAAACGTTACTATTTGATGAAATTTGTTGAAATTTGAAGCTTCTAGCCGTAAAAAAGGGGCAAAAATGGCAGCTTATATGGGGTATATAATATATATACCACCGATCTCTATGATTTTTACACAACAATATATACTATATACATAAGCATCGGTTAAATTAGAAGCTTATAGCTGTTAAAATGGGGTAGAAATTGCGAAAAGTTTATTATCTGAACAACCGGTTGTATTAGATATATATGTGGTGCTTCCAGCATCACAACAAAACATCTACTTTATATTATATTTCATCTTCTTTGGCCACTGTAAGAACTAGTTTTACTTCTCATTTAATATTCACTCCGTTACAATTTAATAAACGATGGTGAGAGCGCTTTGTCTTTACTTATTGCTTTTGCTTTTCATCGTCCCCATTCGCTGAAAATCATGACGTGACTTAATGGAAAGTAAAGGCAAAGCAGTTCAGTTTCAGTTCTCACCAGACCAGCATAAAAACATATTCTTTTATTTGCGACACAAGATCGCCAAAAGTGGTGACCCGTCTGACAAATCCGTTACATCGACAGTTAGCGCACAACTGTAAGAAGAAAATTTTTTACACGATCACAAAACAACTTAAATCTTAATCATCAAATATGGGTCCTGGTGATTCTGCGGAGAAAACAGATCCAACACAAGCCAAGGATGAAGCCACAGGCACAACTCAACAAACCGGCATGCCTGCAGGTAAAATGTCTGCAGCACCTACAGACCTCAACGCCGTAGCAATCAAAATCGACATGCCTGCCATGGATCGCAGGAACATCGAAGGCTGGTTCCTAAGCCTCGACTATTGGTTTCCCGCTATGAACATAAAACGCGACAGTCAAAAATTCAACACGGTGATGGCTGCAATAGGGCCACGCATATTACAGGATTTTTCAGCTACGTTAGGAGAAGTCCCTGACCAGGGTAGGTATGACTACGTGATAAAGCGACTAATAACTTTTTGCGTCGACAGTCAGCAACGACGCCTAAATCAAGCGCTCAACGAAACCCAGTTGGGCGATCAAAGGCCAAGCCAATTGTTTGCTGAAATGATGCGGCTGGTCGGCGACACAAAAAAAAATCCACTATTTCTTTTTTAATTGACTCTGGCGCCGACATATCAGTTCTGCCACGACAGTACGCACATACAACGACACGATCCGCCTACGCTGCTAATGGTACAACAATTGACACATTCGGTCAACAACGTCTCTGTCTCGATCTCGGTCTTCGAAGATGCTTTGATTGGACATTTACCATTGCAAATGTAAGAACGCCAATGATAGGAGCTGATCTTATAAGACATTATGGTTTACTTATCGACCTCAAAAATAATAAACTGTTCGACAGTCTGACAAAGCAATACGCTCTGTGCACCGTAAAAAGTAAGAAAAATCGTGATCAGAACCTACGACAAGGCTTCCAAATGTGCTGATCTGTTGGCAGAATTTCAAGATATTAAAAGCCTGTCGTCCGACCGCAAAAACACCTTTGCAACGCAACACAAAATCGAAACATTCGGGCAGCCTGTTTTTGCCCGACCACGACGCCTCGATCCAGCGAAGCTACGCATAGCGAAGGAATAATTTGAGTTCTTATTACGACAAGGTATCATTCGCCCGTCAAATAGTTATTATTCTAGCCCACTGCATATGGTACGGAAGGCCGATGGTGGATGGCGCCCATGTGGAGATTACCGTAAGTTAAACTCCCAAACTACGCCAGACAGGTATCCCATACCATATTTGCAAGACTGCACTTCCATACTAGAAGGAAAACAAATTTATAGCAAAGTAGACCTACAAAAGGCGTACCATCAACTGCCAATACATCCAGACGATATCCATAAGACGTCCATAACGACCCCGTTCGGCCTTTACGAATACCTGTACATGCCTTTTGGGTTATGTAATGCTGCCCAGTCATTTCAGAGATTAATTCACGAAGCTCTACGTGGCCTGCATTTCACTTTCGCCTATATCGACGATATCCTTATCGCTTCAACTGACCACGGAGAGCACCAATGCCATCTTCGGTTGGTTTTCGAGCACCTAAGGAAGTACGGCTTAGCGATAAATCCTTCAAAGTGCGAGTTTTTTGTAGACGAGATTAAGTTCCTCGGCCACTTAATAACAAAAAGTGGTATTAAAGCCCCTACCGGAGCGAGTCGAAGCAATTTCGAAATTCGAAAGACCTACACTCGCGCATCATCTAAAAAAGTTCTTGGCAACCGTGAACTTCTACCGCAAGTTTCTGCCGCGTGCAAACACTTACCAATCGATACTTACAGCAATGATTCCAGGTAATAAGCGCAACGATCGTACAATACTAACCTGGAGCGACGAACAATCTGCAGCATTCGAGAAGTGCAAACAGGAGCTGGCAAACGCCGCAATACTTGCGCACTGTCTTCAAAACGCCGTATTGTCTCTGGCCACTGATGCCTCCGACAGTGCAGTGGATGCCGTATTGACCCAGCTTACAGAAAAAGGTCCACAACCTCTCGGTTATTATTCTAAAAAACTGACGACCACGGAACAAAAGTACAGCACGTACGACAGGGAGCTGCTCGCCATATATAAAGCGGTTAAGCATTTTAAGTGTATGCTGGAGGGTTGTTCGTTTCACATTCCGGCCGACCACAAACCACTTACGTATGCGTACCAACAAAGCAGTGATAAAGCTTCTCCACGACATCGACGACAACTTGACTATATCAGTCAATTTACAACAGATTTTCGGCACATCAGCGGTTCGAGCAACCACCTGCCTGACCTTCTCTCTAGAATTTTCGAAATTAATTCCGCAATCGATTACAGCGAAATAGCAAAACCGCAAAAAACGGAATCAGAACTTCAAGAGCTACGTAAAGGTAACTAAACTTCGCTTATTTTTAAACTCTTTAAAATTCCAGGTGATGCTAACGAATTATGGTTTATGTGTCATCTCGAACGGTCCGTCCTTACATACCCAAGCAATTTCGACCATAAATTTTGAAGAAGGTTCACGACAGTTCACACCTAGGGATTAAAGCCACCGTAAAAATGGTGACTGAACGTTTTGTTTGGTTAAATGTACGAAAAGACGCTTCAAACTTTGCCCGCTGTTGCATTCCATGCCAAAAGTCGAAAGTGAATCGGCATACAAAATCGAAGTTGCAACAATACAACCGCCTACACGTCGACTGAACATGTCAAATTGACATTATAGGGCCGCTGCCAATCCACAACGGACAACGCTATTGTTTAACCTTAATTGACCGATTCACACGCTGGCCCGAGGCGGTTCCTATCCCTGACATGACAGCGGATAACGTCGCACGAGCTTTGGTCAGTACGTGGATAGCCCGCTATGGTTGTCCGCAGTTCATTACCACCGATCAAGGGCGTCAATTTGAGTCTCACCTATTGAAAGAGCTATTCAAAATTCTGGGAACGAAACACATCAGAACGACGCCGTACCACCCGCAGTCTAATGGCATAATAGAAAGGTGGCACAGAGTATTCAAAGCTTCCATATTGGCAACCGGAAAACAGGTTTGAACAGATAATTTACCATTAATCATGCTTTCTCTACAAACATGCGTATAAGCCTGATTTGCAAGCATCTTCAGCAGAATTGCTGTTCGGTACAACTTTGAAGATACCGGGAGAATTTGTTGAGGAAGCTCGTTCTGAGCAAACTCCCTATGAATTTCGCCAAAATCTGAAAAATTTACTGACTCAACTTCGTCCTACGCAAACAAAATTCCACTCAACTTCGACAAGCTACGTTCATCCCGGAACGATTCCATCCGTCCTTCGCTAACGACGCCTTACGAAGGGCCACACAAAGTAATACAACGAAATATAATTTTTTTTTACTATTTTGATCAACCAACGAAAAGTCAACATTAACATCGACCGGTTAAAACCTGCCTATATTTGGGAAAACGACGAACCAGCACAGTTGACACCGACATCTACAAAGGGAGATAAACAGCCGATAGAAAAAGAAGCAGTCCAACCCCACGTAGTTGAATCTCAGCCTCAGCAAAGGTTGAGACCAAGACGCCTCATAAGCAAACCCGTACGTTTTCATTAAACGGGGAGTACTGTGGTGCTTCCAGCATCATAACAAAACGTTTATTTTATAATTATATTTCATTTTCTTTGGCCACTGTTAAGAACTAGTTTTACTTCTCATTTAATATTCACTCCGTTACAATTTAATAAACGATGGTGAGAGCGCTTTGTCTTTACTTATTGCTTTTGCTTTTCATCGTCCCCATTCGCTGAAAATCATGACGTGACTTAATGGAAAGTAAAGGCAAAGCAGTTCAGTTCAGTTCTCACCGGACCTGCATAAAAACATATTCTTTTATTTGCGTCACAAGATCGCCAAATATACTATACTAGCAGACCCGGCAGACGTTGTTCTGCCCGTAAATTTGGCCTATCTGCGTACATTTTAATAAGCTTTTTCCGTCTAACTCTGCCCTACCCCTCTACACTTTTTCCTAATCTTTTTATTCACTCCTCCCTCTGTCTTTTTCGCTTCATCTCCATCTTCGTCTCATTCTATCTCTTTCTCAGTCTCCTTCTCTATTTTCTCTTCTCTCAAGTTTTCTCCTTCTTCTTCATCTCTTATTGCCAGTCCCAGAGGGTGGTATGTATTTTGTTCCAGTCCCATTCCGAGTCTCGGTCCCAGTCCCACTCCGAGTCTCAGTCTCAGTCCCAGCCCTAGTCCTAATCCCAGTCCCAGTCCGTCTCTGGTATACTTCCCGGAAAAAAGCATCGTAAATACTAATATAGGCAAATTTATATACGAAATTTCAGGCAAATCGAATAGGACGTATGTCAAGCGTCTTTGATGGGCAGCGGTTTGTCAAGCGTCACGATCTGAGACTGCTCAGCTACAGAAGAAATTTCATCAGCCAAGCATAATACTTAAAGAGAACAGAAGCAAACGTATTATACATTAATTTAGAGAGGTGAGAACAATCTTTTTTATAGAAAAAAGGGAGTCCGAGCTATCAAATGTGTTTGAGTGAGAGTTATAATCTTGGCATAAACGCCGAAAAGGTTCATTTTGTTCGAAATTCGTTCTACATTGTTTCAGCAGAAGAGGTTTGAAGTGTCTCGATGTCCGAGAGGGAACGCAAAAGTGCACTTCATTCAGAAGGAATGGGCTCGAAATTGATCCATTTAAAAGTTTTGTCATAAATATTACACCAAGCATTTCCCATCGACTAGCAAGAGTTGGAAGATTGATAAGCTTTAATCGATTAGTATAAGGTGGAAGATTAGTTAAAGAGTCCCATTGGAAATTTCTTAAGGCAAATAGTAAAAATTGTTTTTGGTATTGATTCGAGACTGTCTGCATGGACTTGATAACGCGGATTCCAAATTATTGAGCCGTATTCTAATATTGGCCTAACTAATGTTGTAAAAAGTGGTTTAGTTATGTAAGGGTCGTTAAATTCTTTTGACCACCGTTTAACAAATGCAAAAACACATTTGCCTTTATTCACTGTAGCATTAATATGAAGATTGAAACTAAGTTTGGAATCCATCATGACTCCCAAGTCAATAAAATTATTTACAGTTTCTAGACTATAGTTGTTAATTGTATATGAAGCTGGTGGCGAAACTCTCCGAGAAAAACACATGAATTTACATTTTTTGTTGAGCGGCATATAATTTACATTGCGCCAGGTAACCAAGTGATTTAAATCCATTTGAAGCAAGGAATGTTCCTCAACCGAGGCACATGATTTGAAAAGTTTTACATCGTCTGCGTACATCAAGATTTTTGAGTATTTAATTGTACCAGATATATCGTTTATGAACAACAGAATAGAATCGGACCAAGATGGCTGCCCTGAGGAACACCAGAAGAAACATTGATGACCCCAGAAAGTGTATTTTTAAAGATTACTTTTTCGCGTACGATAACCAAGATACGAAGAAATCCAACATATAAGACGGGGTTGAAAACCGAGTTGACTGAGCTTATGAATAAGTAATGGATGTGATACTTTGTCGAAAGCTTTACTGAAATCGGTGTAAATTACATCAGTGTGAAGGCCTTTTCTAAATCCATTAGAAACGTGGGTGGTAAATACTAGTAAATTGGTGATAGGTGATTTGCCCTTACAGAACCCATGCTGCGAGCTTGCAATTATGGGGGAAATAGAGAATGTTAGATGGTGGGTAACAATAGCCTCAAATAACTTTGGGATAGCGGATAACTTTGCTATGCCCCGGTAGTTTTCTATTGAAGACCTGCTTCCATTTTTATGAAGCGGAATAAGAAAAGATTCCTTCCATATTGTTGGGAAACGCCATAAATTAAAGATAAATTAAATAAATCTGTTAGCGGCTGATAGATGTTTGCAGCACATTTTTTAAGAAAGTGTGTCGGGATCCTGTCGGGTGCCGTATGAATATGATACTTTTAAAGTTTTTAAATAAGATAATACATCTTCTGAAGATATAAATGGAGCTCTGATTGAATAACATGAATCAATATGGTATGGGTATTCATTAGGTGAAACGTTGGTCTCAATAGAGTAATTTGATTTGAAAATTCCGCAAAAAAGTCGGCGATCTCTTGATCATCGCTGGAAATATTATCTTGGAATTTCATGGATGATGGAAACCCTTTCACCCTGCGTTTAGAGTTTACGAATCCGTAAAATGCCTTCGGGTTGCAAGTTATATTTCTTTTCATTTTACAAAGATAAGCTTTGTAACACTTTTTGTTCAATTGAAAATACTTGCAGCGTAGAATCGAGTACTGTAAGTAATGATTATGTAAACCCGTCTTTTTGAACAACTTGAAAGATCGAGACTTTTTATTCTTTAAAATTTTCAGCTCTTTAGTGAACCATACTTGGCTTGTATCGGAATGTACACAAATCCGCTTAGGTACGTATTTTTCAAAAAGACAGTAAATGGTATTGTAAAAGTGAGAAACGCTTTGCTCCACATCAGCATTTAATATTGGCCACACTATTCGAGATAGATCACGATTTAATTTTTTTAAATTGGCCTTCGCAAAGTCGAAGCGATAACTGGAGTTGTATCGTTTATTTCCGCTGTTACAACATAATTTACAACTTCGTAAACTATTTTGAGGGAAGGGTGGTAAGCATCTTCAGGTTCAATAATGGGTTCGCATCGACTAATGGAATATTTAGATTTATCATCCACAAAGGCTAAATCTAACACTCTTCCGAATTTATTCGATTGGATGTTGATTTGTTGAAGGCACAGCTCAGACGTTCCGTCTAGAAATTCATTGTTGGAAGACTTTGACGAAACTGGTGCGATATTAAAGTCAGAGATGCACCATGATATGTGTGGCATATTGAAGTCACCCAAGACAATAATGGAATCGGAAGGCTTTAGCATCGAATTAACAGTTCTTAGCAAGGAAATGTAAATAGGTATGTGGGTATTATTAATTCTTGTCTTTATTTCGGCTTCGCATGTATATTTATCAGTTTTGCCAGGTTGGTGCGACTAATCGAATATCACAACGCACCTTAGAGCTCTCAGCAACAGCTTTCATTTGATATCCATAATACACACACATTCTAGGGGTACCCGGGTCCACATTTTGGGCTATATCTCGAAACCCTAGCCTCCCAGTTGCATGAAACTTATCCTGTACTATAGCACTCATCAACGGCTTTCATTTGATATCCATATTGTATAAACACATTCTAGGGGTACCCGGGTCCACGTTTTGGGCTATATCTCGAAACCCTGGCCTCCCAGGTTGCATCAAAATTACCCTGTACTATAGCACTCATCAACGGCTTTCATTTGATATCCATATTGTATAAACACATTCTAGGGGTACCCGGGTCCACGTTTTGATCCCAAGACCCTAGGCACGTAGCGAAAAAAAGGTAGACGTTGGCCGATTCTCAGACCTACCCAATTTGCTCACAAAATTTCATGAGAATCGGTTCGGCCGTTTCGGAGGAGTTGAGCCTCTAAAACCGTGACAGAAGAATTTTATATATTAGATTGAATTTTTTTTAAAAAAAATCATAACTCAAGAATGACTCAACCGATTTGGGATTTCAAATCAACTAACCATCATCTCTCCTTAAATTTCATGGCAATCTTTCTATCCGTTCTCGAGTTATGGAGTGACAATCAAAATGTACACTTCTTTTTATACTCAGTTGAGCAGAGCTCACAGAGTATATTAACTTTGATTGGATAACGGTTGGTTGTACAGGTATAAAGGAATCGAGATAGATATAGACTTCCATATATCAAAATCATCGGTATCGAAAAAAAATTCGATTGAGCCATGTCCGTCCGTCCGTCCGTCCGTTAACACGATAACTTGAGTAAATTTTGAGGTATCTTGATGAAATTTGGTATGTAGGTTCCTGGGCACTCATCTCAGATCGCTATTTAAAATGAACGATATCGGACAATAACCACGCCCACTTTTTCGATATCGAAAATTTCGAAAAATCGAAAAGTGCGAAATCATTACCAAATACGATTAAGCGATGAAATTTGGTAAGTTAGTTGAACTTATGACGCAGAATAGAAAAAAAGTAAAATTTTGGACAATGGGCGTGGCACCGCCCACTTTTAAAAGAAGGTAATTTAGAAGTTTTGCAAGCTGTTATTTGGTAGTCGTTGAAGATATCATGATGACATTTGGCAGGAACGTTACTCTTATTACTATATATCTGCTTACTAAAAATTTGCAAAATCGGAGAACGACCACGCCCACTTTTAAAAAAAATGTTTTTTAAATTCAAATTTTAAAAGAAAGTTAATATCTTTACAGTATATAGTAAATTATGCCAAATTCAACTCCAGTAATGATATGGTGCAACAAAATACGAAAAAAAAGAAAATTTCAAAATGGGCGTGGCTCCGCCCTTTTTCATTTAATTTGTCTAGGATACCTTTAATGCCATAAGTCGAACAAAAATTTACCAATCCTTGTGAAATTTGGTAGAGGCTTAGATTCTAGGACGATAACTGTTTTCTGTGAAAAAGGGCGAAATCGGTTTGAAGCCACGCCCAGTTTTTATACACAGTCTACCGTCTGTCCTTCCGCTCGGCCGTTTAACACGATAACTTGAGCAAAAATCGATATATCTTTACTAAACTCAGTTCACGTATTTATCTGAACTCACTTTGTATTGGTGTAAAAAATGGCCGAAATCCGACTATGACCACGCCCACTTTTTCGATATCGAATATTACGAAAAATGAAAAAAAATGCCATAATTATATACCAAATACGAAAATGGGATGAAACATGGTAATTGTATTGGTCTATTGACGCAAAATATAACTTTAGAAAAAAACTTGGTAAAATGGGTGTGACACCTACCATATTAAGTAGAAGAAAATGAAAAAGTTTTGCAGGGCGAAATCAAAGCCCTTGGAATCTTGGAAAGAATACAGATGAAGTTCTGGATCACCCTGGTCCACGTTTATGACGATATCTCGAAAAGGCGTCCACATATAGAACTAAGGCCCACTCCTTTTCAAAATACTCATTAACACCTTTCATTTGATACCCATATCGTACAAACAAATTCTAGAGTCACCCTGGTCCACCTTTATGGCGATATCTCGAAAAGGCATCCACCTATAGAACTAAGGCCCACGCCCTTTTAAAATACTCATTAACACCTTTCATTTGATACCCATATCGTACAAACAAATTCTAGAGTCACCCCTGGTCCACCTTTATGGCGATATCTCGAAAAGGCGTCCACCTATAGAACTAAGGCCCACGCCCTTTTAAAATACTCATTAACACCTTTCATTTGATACCCATATCGTACAAACAAATTCTAGAGTCACCCCTGGTCCACCTTTATGGCGATATCTCGAAAAGGCGTCCACCTATAGAACTAAGGCCCACGCCCTTTAAAATACTCATTAACACCTTTCATTTGACACCCATATCGTACAAACAAATTCTAGAGTCACCCCTGGTCCACCTTTATGGCGATATCTCGAAAAGGCGTCCACCTATAGAACTAAGGCCCACGCCCTTTTAAAATACTCATTAACACCTTTCATTTGATACCCATATCGTACAAACGCATTCTAGAGTCACCCCTGGTCCACTTTATAGCGATATTCCGAAAAGGCGTCCACCTATAGAACTAAGGCCCACGCCCTCTTTAAAATACTCATTAACACCTTTCGTTTGACACCCATATGTACAAACAAATTCTAGAGTCACCCCTGGTCCACCTTTATGGCGATATCTCGAAAAGGCGTCCACCTATGGAAATAAGGATCACTCCCTTTTAAAATACTCATTAACACCTTCCATTTGATACCCATATCGTACAAACAAATTCTAGAATCAACCCTGATCCACCTTTATGGCGATATCCCTAAATGGTGTCTCCTATAGAACTATGGCCCACTCCCTCTTAAAATACTCTTTAATACCTTTCATTTGATACACATGCATCAAACCTTCCAGGGTTCCCTCGTTCATTTTCCTCATGGTTATTTTCCCTTATGTTGCCACCATAGCTCTCAACTGAGTATGTAATGTTCGGTTACACCCGAACTTAACCTTCCTTACTTGTTATATATATAGATATACCACCGGTCTCTATGATTTTTTCAGACAACAATATATGCTATACACGTAAGCATTTGGTGAAATTTGAACATATCTAAACGATTTTAAGATAAATATAAAATAAACAACTAAGGAAGGCTAAGTTCGGGTGTAACCGAACATTACATACTCAGTTGAGAGCTGTGGAGACAAAATAAGGAATGGAATGTGTTTGTATGACATGTGTATCAAATGGAAGGTATTAAAGAGTATTTTAAGAGGGAGTGGGCCATAGTTCTATAGGTGGGACACCATTTAGGGATATCGCCATAAAGGTGGACCAGGGGACTCTAGAATGTGTTTGTACGATATGGGTATCAAATGAAAGTTGTTAATGAGCATTTTAAAATGGGAGTGGGCCTAGATCTATATGGGACGCCTTTCGAGATATCGCCATAAACGTGGACCAGGTGTGACTCTAGAATTTGTTTGTACGATATGGGTATCAAATGAAATGTGTTAATGATAATTTTAAAAGGGAGTGGGCCTAAGTTCTATAGGTGGACGCCTTTCCGAGATATCGCCATAAAGTGGACCAGGGGTGACTCTAGAATGCGTTTGTACGATATGGGTATCAAATGAAATGTATTAATGAGTATTTTAAAAGGGCGTAGGCCTAAGTTCTATAGGCGGACGCCTTTTCGAGATATCGCCATAAAGATGGGCCAGGGGTGACTCTAGAATTTTTTGTACGATATGGGTATCAAATGAAGGTGTTAATGAGTATTTTAAAAAGGGAGTGGGCCTTAGTTCTATAGGTGGACGTCTTTTCGAGATATCGCCATAAAGATGGGCCAGGGGTGACTCTAGAATTTTTTTGTACGATATGGGTATCAAATGAAAGGTGTTAATGAGTATTTGAAAAGGGCGTGGGCCTTAGTTCTATAGGTGGACGTCTTTTCGAGATATCGCCATAAAGGTGACCCGCGGTGACTCTAGAATTTGTTTGTACTATATGGGTATCAACTGAAAGGTGTTAATGAGTATGTTAAAAGGGAGTGGGCCTTAGTTTCTATAGGTGGACGCCTTTCGGGATATCGCCATAAAGGTGGACCAGGGGTGACTCTAGAATGTGTTTGTACGATATGGGTATCAAATGAAAGTGTTAATGAGCATTTTAAAGGGAGTGGGCCTTAGTTCTATAGGTGGACGCTTTTCGAGATATCGCCATAAACGTGGATCAGGGGTGACTCTAGAATTTGTTTGTACGATATGGGTATCAAATGAAAGGTGTTAATGAGTATTTTAAAAGGGAGTGGGCCTTAGTTCTATGGGTGGACGCCTTTTCGAGATATCGCCATAAAGGTGGGCCAGGGTGACTCTAGAATTTTTTTGTACTATATAGGTATCAAATGAAAGGTGTTAATGAGTATTTTAAAAGGGAGTGGGCCTTAGTTCTATAGGTGCACGCTTTTCGAGATATCGCCATAAAGGTGGGCCAGGGGTGACTCTAGAATTTTTTGTACGATATGGGTATCAAATGAAAGGTGTTAATGAGTATTTAAAAGGGAGTGGGCCTTAGTTCT
This sequence comes from Eurosta solidaginis, assembly GCA_029619165.1. Classification (NCBI taxonomy): domain Eukaryota; kingdom Metazoa; phylum Arthropoda; class Insecta; order Diptera; family Tephritidae; genus Eurosta; species Eurosta solidaginis. Next base: position 103,560 of record JARSSU010013595.1, read on the forward strand.
ATATGTGGACGCCTTTCGAGATATCGCCATAAACGTGGACCAGGGGTGACTCTAGAATGTGTTTGTACAATATGGGTATTAATTAAACGTATTAATGAGGGTTTAAAAGGGAGTGGTGGTAGTTGTATATGTGAAGGCGTTTTCCAGATATCGACCAAAATGTGGACCATGGTGACCCAGAACATCATCTGTCGGGTACCGCTAATTTATTTATATGTAATACCACGAACAGTATTCCTTCCAAGATTCCAAGGGCTTTGATTTCGCCCTGCAAAACTTTTCATTTTCTTCTACTAATATGGTAGGTGTCCTACCCATTTTACATAGTTTTTTTCTAAAGTTATATTTTGCGTCAATAGACCAATACAACTACCATGTTTCATCCTTTTTTTCGTATTGGTATATAATATGGCATTTTTTTCATTTTTCGTAATTTCGATATCGAAAAAGGGGGCGTGGTCATAGTCGGATTTCGGGCCATTTTTACACCATACAAAGTGAGTTCAGATAACTACGCGAACTGAGTTTAGTAAAGTTATATGGATTTTTGCTCAAGTTATCATGTTAACGGCCGAGCGGAAGGACAGACGGTAGACTGTGTATAAAACCTGGGCGTGGCTTCAAACCGATTTCGCCCTTTTTACAGAAAACAGCTATCGTCCTAGAATCTAGGCCTCTACCAAATTCACAAGGATTGGTAAATTTTTGTTCGACTTATGGCATTAAAAAGTATCCTAAACAAATTAAATGAAAAAAGGCGGAAACCACGCCCATTTTGAAATTTCTTTTATTTTGTATTTTGTTGCAACCATATCATTACTGGAGTTGAATGTTGACATAATTTACTTTATATACTGTAAAGATATTAACTTTTCTTTTAATTTACTTTAAAAATAAGTGGGCGTGGTCGTTCTCCGATTCTGCTAATTTTTATTAAGCATACATATAGTAATAAGAGTAACGTTCCGGCCAAAATTTCATCATGATGTCTTTCAACAACGACTGCCAAATTACAGCTTGCAAAACTTCTAAATTTACCTTCTTTAAAAGTGGGCGGTGCCACTTTTCCAAATTTTACTAGTTTTCTATTCTGCGTCATAAGTTCAACTCACCTACCAAGTTTTATCGCTTAATCCGTATTTGGGTAATGAATTATCGCACTTTTTCGATTTTTCGAAATTTTCGATATCGAAAAAGTGGGCGTGGTATTGTCCGATATCGTTCATTTTTAATAGCGGATCGCTGAGATGGAAGCTTGCGCAGGAAACCCTACATACCAAAAATTTTTACATCGAGATACCTCAGAACTTTACTCAAGTTTTTTAATTCGTGATGTTTAAAAATACACGGACAAGACGGGACCGGGCGGGACGGGTACGGAAAACAAACGTGACATGGCTCAATAACTTTCGAATTGTCACGGATACTGATGATTTTGGATATATGGAGTCTATAAATCTCAATCTCGAGTTTCTAGTATCTCGAGTTCCTTTACACCTGTACAAAACCCAAAAATCGCGTATCCAATCAAAGTGTTAATCTCTACTCTGTGGAAGGCCCTTTCTCTGCTCAGAAAAATCTGAGTATATTATTAAGGTATGTTCTATTGTGTGTGAGGATGCATAAATGCTTTCACGTTCTTTGTGGTCTGTATGTATCATTTATGACTACGAATCACGTTTCTAGAAAGGGCTGTTAAAATGGGACTGGAATTGCAATAAAAATACTTCTAATATTAATTTGTACTATCTATGGGTATTCCCAATCTTATTTGCCATTTTAACCAATTTTGAACCCGACGGGACCCTTTTGTAGAAACATTGTGTGTCTGTTTTTAAAAGTTTTTCTTCCTGCTAGCTTACGGAAGAAAGACGTGTTTTCAGACAATTTTTTCGATGTTTTTCAATCCACTCAGTATGTTGAAAATTTTACAAAAAGAAATACAAACCGTTTTCTTTGTTTTTGTTCTTAAATGCTATAATACTTTTTGCCAAAAATTGGCGACGTTTGGGATGGCTGTTTTTATTGTTTTAAAATGTACTTTCGAAAAAAGCATTACATTTTTAATAGTAAATTGTTCTAGGTTTTTCGCGGATTTTTCTATCGGGAATTTCGCTTTTTTTGCTCATACAAACTTCATCCAAATTTGTTTCTGCATCATTTCATGCACTTAATCCCGGGAGGGGCCTAATTTTTTTATAGTGTTGTATTTAACAATTTAGGAGCAAAAAATTTTCAAAAAACAAAATTAAAATTTTGTTTTTTTTCAAAAATATAAAATTTTTCTTTTTTGTTATCAAAATTGATTTATATAAACAAAGACAAAAACATGTAAGCATCAAATGATTTTTTATTTAAGTTATTCTTTATCTTTATATATTATGTTAGGTAATCTCTACGATGGTAAAAGATAAGCCCAGACGTTATCGACTGAAACACAGATTTCCGAACTGCCGGCGAATTCGAAAAAATCGCGAAAATAAAACTGATATATACTTTAATACACTTCTTTTGCATGTAAATTTTTTCCGAGTACAATTAAAAACATTTTTTATACAGATCAAAAAATAAGCGTCAATTCTGGAGTGTATAGCATTTGAAAAAGAAAACCAAAACGGGTGTAAAATTCATACTCTTATTTTTTCTGAGTATTTTGGATGGAATAAAAACACATTTGAAAAAATTCTGAAACAAACGTTCCTTTCGTAAGTGCTAGATAAAAAGAAGAAAAACTTTCACAGGGCATCAACTCTTAAGGAGGTCGGCGGTTCAAAATTGGTCGAAAAAGTGGGGTGCTGGGAATAACCCCATATATATCTACTATATATACCATGCATATATTCATTATGTCTCATATATAGTACACGATCGCTATGACTTTTCTACACGAACAAACAATACATCATACTATAGTACATATAGAATCGTGTGGAATTTTGAAGCTTATAGTCCCTGTTAAAATGGGTAGGGAGAAATCAAATTGCGGAAGTGTTCTTATTCTGAACAATTCGGGTTGTATGGAGATTTCTATGTTTATATTCGTTTCTACTATATATACCTACCATCTCTATGAATTTTCCAGACAACATCTATGCTATATACGTAAAGCATTCGTTGAAAATTTCAACCTCTAGCTCTTTATATAAATAGGCTAGTAATTACGAAAATTAACGAAAAGTTTCTTATCTGAACCAATCGAGTTGTGGGATATATACTATATATACAGGCGACCGGATCTGCATCAATTTTTTCTTTCAGACAACCAATATGTGAAGATATAGCGAAAGTAACTATGTGAAGTTTTGAAGCTTTTTCAATCTGATAAAAGTTCGAGGAATGATATATGGACAAAAATCTCATTTTTCTGAAAGATCGTTTGAATGGAGGATATATGCTTATTTAGTTTGGGGGGCGTTCCGGATTTCGGCCGGGGTTCCGACAAAAATGTCTTAAAAAATTCGGACAACCCAAAAATAGACCCCAGGACTCAACCAAAAAATAAAATTTTTTAAATCAAGGGATATTTCTCAAAAAAAATTGGGGAGGGGGGGGGGGGGGGAATAGGTTTGCATACAAAAAAATCAGGGGCGACAGACAAGGGGGGGGGGAAAAACATGGGGGCTAACAATTCAACTTCGGGGGCTCTTTTCAGTCCTTCGGGGATTAATTTTGGTATTATTAAAATGGGTGTCTATGTATTTTTTTCTTTAAATGGAAAAATTTTACAAATTTTTGGGAATTTTGTCGTGACTTTTTGAAAAAAATTTTAATTATTACCAATTTCATTTCCATGAAAAAAAAATAAAAGGGGTATTAACAAAAAAAAGAAATAAAAAAACCCAATGTAAACCACCCCCAAAAGGGGGGACCCAGCAAATCCTAAACTTAAAAAAAAAAACCGCCTGCTCTTAAATGCAACAAAAACACATTTTTTCATCCACCAAGGCTTTTCACACGTGGTTTAAGCTTTTCCCCCACAAAGCAAGTTTGTTATAAAAACAGTGGTCCAAGGGGGGACAGTGGCAGGGCAATACACCCCAACAGGAAAAATTCCATTTGGTAAACCAATGCCACTTGTCACCACTTAAAAACCAATGTTCGGCAATCTAGGATGCTTTATAAAAACAACACGGGGAAAAAAAAATAAAAAAAATAGTTTATTTAAGGAAAAATTAAAAAAAAAATTACAAAAAAAACACAAAACTTTATGGGGAAAAAGGGGGGGGGCGCCGCCCCATCTGGACAGGGACGGGCCACTACAATAAAAAAAAAACTTTTATTAGGCTCAAAGTTTTTTGATCTGACAATTAGTTTACAAAGTGCAAACGAAAAAATAGTTTAAAAAAATTTTCAAAACCCAAATAAGGGGAATGAAGCACAAATCCAACAAAAAACATAAACTACCACTTGTTTCGGTTTCCGATTCCAAAATTTTGTTGTGGTACATTACTTTATACACTTACTTTCAAAAAAAACATTACCAAGTAAAACAAAATGTGTAAGTAGGTAACAGGAGTTGCCTCAAAATTAAAAAATGTGCCCACAATTGGCGCATCAGGCACTGAATGGAAAAATTAAAAACAAAGTTAAAGGAGGTCGTAAAACAAACTCCGGATGAAGAAAAAACCGAACATTTACATAACCCTAGGCTGTGATTCCACTTTTTGAAAACATTTGCTGCTTGTCGTTTGTTTTTGTAGTGGCTTTAACTAGGTGTTTTTACGGAGGGCTGCGCAAATAAACAACATATCTTATATATTAACAAAAATTTCTTCTGGTCACGTTTAGAGGCTTAAAACTTGCCTCCGAAAACGGCTGGAGCAACAAAAAACAACCGGATTTCTCCATGGAAAGTTTTTTTTTGTGGGAGCCATATTGGGTAAGGTCTGAGGAAAATCGGCCACAAGGTCTACCTTTTTTTTTCGCCAACGTGGGCTAGGGGGGTCTTTGAGAATTCAAAAACGTGGGGGGGACCCGGGGTATCCCCTAGGAACTGGGGGTTTATAAACAATATGCATATTCACAATGGGAAGATTGTGGATGAGTGCTATAGCCCAAACAAGGATAAATTTTTTTCATACCAAACTGAAGGTAGGCTAGGGTCTCGAAGATATAGCCCAAACAAAAACGTGGGACCCGGTGTGATACAAACTTTAGGAAAATGTGTCTTTTTTACATTATGGGGTATTCAAAAATTGAAAGTGTTTTTGATGTGTGCTTATAAAATTACAGGGGGGGGAGTAAAGTTTTTCACCACGGCTGGGGCGTGACCCCGGTTCTCGAGATATGGTCAAAAAACATCGGACCCGGATTTTAACACCTAGAATGTGTTTAAATAGTTCATGAGGTATCAAAAATTTGGGGAAAACGCTGTTGCATGTGTTGCTTATAAATACAGCAGTAAGTTTTACAAAACGCTGGGGCAAGTGGGGGACTAGGGGTCTCGAGATATCGGCAAAACAATGGAACCCGGATACCCCCCTAGCAAAAAACAGTGATGTTGTATTATAGCATATCCAAATAAAAGCTGTTGCGCGAAGCTCTAAAGTCCATTGTGATATTCGATTTAATTCGCATCAAACTGGCAAAAAAACTGGATAAAATATAGCATGCGAAGCGAAATAAATGACAAAGGAATTAATTCTACCATATCTAAATACCTAATTTTTTTTAAATAAGTCCTAATTCGATTTGCCTAAGAAAAACATTTTTCGTAATATACATTGCCTATATTAGTATTGACGATGCTTTTTCTCCAGGGGAAGCCACGTCTACCAGAGATGGACACGCGGGACTGGGATTAGGACTAGGAATGCGAGACTTCGGGAATAGGGTACGGAACAAAATCATATTTTAAACCCACGGCTTCTGGGAATGGCCAAAATAGGGAGAATGAAGAAGAAGGATGAAAAACTGATAAGAAGGGAGAAAAGGAAGAGGGGGGGGGGAACCGCTGAGAAAGAGCTAGAATGAAAGAACGGAGATGGAGGGATGACAAAAAAAAGCGGAAAAAAAAGAAGGGGGGAGGGGAAGAGTGAATAAGGGGGGGGGGGGGGACACTAGGAAAAAGGTATAGAGATTATCTCTTCCTTTATTCCCGCCACCGGATGAGCTAGGGCAGGAACTTTACACAGATGGACAAAAAAAGCTTATTAAAATGTATGCTATATAGACGCCAAATTTAGGCAGGAAACAAACGTCTAGCCCGGGTCTGCTAGCTACATATATATGAATTAGATTCTGAAACAAAATTTAATCTTTCCATTCCGGGAAGGTTATGGGTAGGGGGCCCTCCCGAAACAATAATAGAAAATTTCTGCTTAGTCATTAAAAGGGGGCCAACGCCCCATTTTTTTTAAAAAATTTTTGAATTTTTATGTCTTTTCCTAATTTTATTGGGTTATAAATTTCCCAACTTTTGGGGGAAAATGGAAAAAAATTTATTACACCATTGGATATAAAAAAGGGGCTTCTTTTTTGGCAAAAAGGGAATATAAAAACTTTTATTTTTATTTTCTGTTTCCACGGCCCTTTTTAATAAAAAATCTTTTTATAAAAAAAAAGTTTGGGCACGTGGGGGGTGCCTTTAAACCGATTTTCGCTAATAAAATTTTTCTTTTCCCAAAAGGGAATTTCCTTAACAGTTAAAGGGGGACAAAACCCCCTGCTCTTGGCTTCGGGACCTGTTGGTTACGAAATAGGGTTTAAAAAAACAACCCGATTTTTTGATTTTATTGATTTAAAAATTAATTAATTGTATTCTTTTTTGTTAAAAACAAATGATTTTTTTAATTTTTCACAACAAGTTTGGGGGCGGTCGGGGTCCGGGGGACGGCCCAATTTTGAAAAATAAAAAAATGGGGTTTTTGCCCAAAAATTTATTTGAAGGGGGGGGAGGGTGTTCTTCAATAATCCCCAAGTTTCCACAGGTTTTTCAAGTTTTCAACAAATAAAAAAACATTCTAGGCGCGGTTCAAAAAAAAATTGTTATTTTCACTAAAAAAAAATCTGCTTTTTGTTTGTTTTATGGGTTTTTCCCCAAAAAAAAGGGGTTTATTTATTTTTAATATAAAAAAGAAAAAAAAAAAAGTGGGGGGGCCGTGGGGGGTTTATGCATTTCTGATTTTTTTTTACGGCTCCATTTTTACAAATGTTTAATTTTACCCAAATATAGTTTTCTCTGGATCCCAAGATTGTTTAAAAGGCCTCGAGTTTTAACCACAATAAAATTTGAGTTGAAGACTATTCTACTTTCAAAATTTATTTTATTTAATTTTCCAAGTTATGTTGGTGTTAAAACGGACCAATACGGGGGGGGGGGGGGTGGACAGGGGGCAGGGTGGAACCCATGGGTTCAAAACTCGAAATTTTTTTTCTTTCTCGGATACTGATGATTTTGAATATATTAGGGGAAAAAAGTTCTATAATCTACTTCGATTTTTTTTTTCCCTTTTTTATTTTTTTCTTTTTGTTTTACCTGTAGAAAAACCAAAGATAAAACTGTATTCCTTTTACTTTGCCTATTACCTTACCTTAAAAAATTGGGGCGCTTAAAACCCGTCTAACAAAAAAAAAAAAACCGGTATATATGGCTCGTTTCCAAACCAAGGCCGCGGGGGCAGGTTTCCGGGCTCCTTCCACGGGCTTTTTCCCGCAACCGTCGGCAAAAAAAATTGGTCACCCCCCACCCAAAAGGTGGAGTTTAAAACTCGGTTTTTGTCCACCTGGGGGTCCCCTTTTCAACGGTGAGGGGGGGGTTGGGGGCCGCCCCTCTACCTTCTAATTTCCAAATAGGGCGGGATTTAGTTCCGGGATTATAGAAAAACCAAACTTTTTTTCTTGGCCGGGAGGGGCATTCATCCTTTTCATTTTTGCAAAAAAACAAAACAATGGCCTAGGGGGGGGCCAAGCGGGGGCAAGCGGCTTTGCGTTTATTTTTTTTAATTTCCGCTGGGGGACTTTTATTGTTGGGATGTCTGGCGTTATTAAGCTAGTAAACAGCTCCATTTTCAAATTTATAAAAATTTTCTTCTTCCGGATTTTACCTCCCGCATTTTGCGTAGGGGGGAGGGGTTTCCATAACATCTTTTCGGAAGGGGGGAAAAAAACTTTTCTTCCTTCGGACAAACAACTACCCCAAAAAAAAGGGGGGGGCGCCTTGAATTTTCTTTGGCTCGGTGCAAATGGTCCCCATGCTTTCGCCCCAATATAGCAGGACTGGCACGATAAACTGAACTTGTAGAGTTATGATTTTCGTCTCGACCAAAGAGAGGACTTTACTTTTCATATTGCCTACCTAGTCCAAAAGTAGCATTTATTGGCAAGAAATTGATTCTTCGCTCTGGATTTCTTAGTGCTGAGTTAATTGACTAGGTTGATCGCTGGTTCCCAAATTAACCAACCGTATCCAGTCAAATAAAAAAAGGGTATAAAAGAGATGCTGCAACATGGCAATTGGAAAAAGCTAAAATTACAAATAACTGCGCTGTTGTGAGATTGTTGATGCTATTATATGGCATATACACAATGTAAAATGGTGGAAAAAGAGTTAGGGGGAATAGGTATCGAGACCAGAAAGCGCCGTTAATACTTTCAGGAATCTCAGTCGATGTTTTTTTGCTATTCTTTGCAAAACTAAAAAAACCACGAAAAAAACAACCACACATTTACTAGATATGGTCTTTAGATGTCCAAGCGGCTCTTTGTATCACCATATTAGTATTAAGAATATCTAGAGATGCCATTTTTCCCTGAAGTTGGGCAGCGCAACTGCCCCTCAAAGTAGCAGAAATGAAAAGCAGAGCTAAGTCTTTGTTCACTGTACCCACGCTTCGATTTAAGTCCCACCATGCTTGTCATGTGCATTCTCCTGCGTTCCCTCTCGGTATTGCCTCAATAGCGTCATCGCTATTAAAAAATGGCCATTTTACTCCCACACTAGTACCAACATTTTATGCGTCTATTAACACATAAGGGGAACTAAAATATTAATGAAAGTCTCCTCTCCTCCAAAAAAACTCTGATGTTACAGAGAGAGTCTTCACCATTAAAACGAGGGATAATGAACACGTTTTATTTACGTGTTTCTGCGTTTTTTCCAATTCGGTGGGACAGTGAGGCAGAAAAGGATCACCTTCTCTATCCTCACCTTATGTAGTAATACTTCCTTTAAACACAGACGAGTGCCTACTCAAAATCTGCGTGAGTCGTGATTTAGTTAGCCGTGCATACAAAAAGATATTCGAACTAATATGAAGTCCCAGCGCCCTTTCCTCGATGTCTCTCCCACCTAAAAACTAATGTAGCTGACGTTGCGCTTATCTTGACATCTCAGATGGTCGGCGATTCCCTCAATGCCATACAGATCGCCATTCCAACTTAGATAGTAAATCTTACTGTGAATTTTTTTCGGGAATAAAACCATAATATCGCATCGTCGGCACCGTCCGCTAAGCCCCCCCCACCCACATGCTACATTGGTATATAAAGCCAGTAATGTGATAGCTGTTAGTATCTCCTTTTTGGTGGATCAATTTTAGATCCGCGCGATACTGGTCTGCGAGCATATAGTATTATCGACCAGTGGTTTTGCGTTGGATAATAAGCCTGGCAGGTAGATTCGCCTGGACCACATGATGCTTGTGCATATTCCGCGTTAGGACTCCAATAACTCTTAGAACACTTTCTCTCTACTCACCGCCTGAAAGTTTGCTCCATAAAAGTTAGGTTTTGAGATCAATGTTTACTAGATAAATATTTCATAAAGAGGCTTTTATTTTATTTCAAAAATCTCCTATGATTAGAAACTAAAAATCATCCACAGTTCGTTTCGGGTCACCAGAACCGCTTCTGTCTTATTGCTAGCATTTCTGGCACATGTTACGTACAGCACATCTTTTAGTCTTCCCACTGCATAATTTCATAATGTTTGGAGGCAGATACAAAACAGAATCTGCATAGCAGGACCCTAGTGAGCAGGCCAGCATATTATAATACAATCTTCCAACCACATTTCCTACGGGTAAACTTAAGGAAATTCCGTAGGAAAAACCTTAACTTAGTGGTAAAATACTTAAGTATAAGAAGAATACTCAAGGAGATAAGGCCTTGCTTTAAAGGGGATTGATGAGTGATAAATATTAGTTCCTTCCCGAAGGGTGAAAGACACAATTTATTTCTTCGACCGAAACACCACGCTTGCTTGCTTCGCGACACAGCATATATATCAATGAATAAACATAGACCACAAAAAACTAAACCAGCGCAAAACAAAAAACAACAACAATTTAAAAGGAAGCGAAACTAGACAATAATAAATCAAAAAAAACACAGTAAAAATAACCAAAAAACAATCAACAATCAAATTTAAAAAATACAAAAAAGAACAAATAAAAAATAAAAAAAAAACAAATAGAAAAACACGCATCAGGAGAACAGAATATATAACCAATTAACAGACCTCTAAAATTCGAACGACATGAAAAAAAAATAACTAATAAAAAACTGTACCAAAAAAAAACTAGACCAACAATAATAAAAACAAGAAAACAAAGAGAACAATTAAAAATTTAATCAAAAACAGCAGCCGAAAAACTAAAACTAAAAGGACAACATTAGCCATTTAATACGGTAATTAATAGGGCAATCGAACACAACAACCAACCACACAATAATAAAGAAAACAAAAAACCATAACAACAATATATCAAATATCAGAAAAAACAAACAAGCTGATCGCCTGGGGAAAAACAAAAAAAAATTAAAGGAGGGCAAAGCTTATTAAAAAAATACACGGTACCAACGACAAACTACTTAAAGTAAAAGTAAAAAAAAAAGGATCTGTTAAAAAAAACC
>JARSSU010013596.1:0-17453 GCA_029619165.1 Eurosta solidaginis
CGATTCTGTCTGCTTGGTTCAATAGATATGGACACTTATCCCTTTTAGTCGGTCAACCCCCACCCAGTATGACGTGAAAATTGAACGTAGCGATTAGAACCTGGGTTCAGCTTGGGTTAATATTACACATTAACTACTAACATATGCAAAAATAAAAGCGATCTCTATCTTGCTTGGTCAAGATAGATATGTGACACTGATCCTTTTAGCGGTCAAACCCACACCAGTTATTGACGTAGAAATTGAACCCGGTAGCGATAGAACCTTGGATCAGCGGTGTGGATTATTATATACATAAAAACATACCATCTGCAAAAATAAAATCGATTCTGTCTGCTTGATTCAATAGATATGGACACTTATCCTTTTAGCGGTTCAACCCAACAGTATGAAGTAGAAATTGAACCGTTAGCGATAGAACCTTGTATTCAGCTTATGGATTAATTGCACATAAAAACCTGACCATCTGGACCAAAAATAAAATCCTTCTGTTCTTGCTTGTTCAATAGATAAGGATACTTATCCCTTTTTGTCGGTTAACCCCACCCACAATTAGATATGGGCACTTATCCCTTTTAGCGGTAAACCCCCATCCACTTTGACGCAGAAATGAACCGTCTAACGATAGAACCTGGGATAAGCTTGGGATAATATACACATAAAAACCTACCATCGTCAAAAAATAACGATTCTAAATCTTGCTTGGTCAATAGATATGGACACTTATCCTTACAGTCGGTTAACCCCACCCCAGTATAAGTAGAAATTGAACCGTAGCGATAGAACCTTGGATCAGCTGTGGATTAATGTAACATAAAACTTACCATCTGCAAAAATAAATTCGATGCTCTAGTTTGCTTGGTTCAATAGATATGTACAATTATCCCCTTTTAGTCGGGTAACTAAACCCACATAAACGTAGAAATTGCAAACCGTTAGCGATAGAACCTTGGATCGATTGTGGACTTAATATACACATAAAAAGCCTATCATCTGCAACAAAAAAAATCGATTCTCTCTTGCTTGGTTCAACAGATATGGACACTTATCCCTTTTAGTCGTTAACCACTCCACCCACTTGTCGTAGAAATTGAACCGTAACGATAGAACCTTGGATCACGTTGTGGATTAATGCACACGTGAAAAACTACACTCATCTGCAAAAAATCAAATATCGATTCTATCTTGTCTCGTTCAATAGATATGGACATCTTATCCCTTTAGTCGGTTAAACCCACCACTATGACGTGGAAATTGACCGCATTAGCGATAGCAGCCTTGGATCAGCTTGTGGTTAATATACACATAAAAACTGCCATCTGCAAAATAATATCGATTCTATCTTGCCTGTTCAATTGATATGGACACTTCTCTTAGTCGGTTTAACCCCACCACTATGCCGAGAAATTGAACCGTTAGCGATAGAACTTATCATCAGCTTGTGGATTAATGATACACATATAAACTACCATCTGCAAAAACATAAATCGATTCTATCTTGCTGGTTCAATAGATATGGACACTTATCCCTTTTTGCGGTTAACTCACAATAGATATGGACCTTCTCCATTTTAGTCGGTTAACTCCATCCACTTGACGTAGATATTGAACCGTTAGCGATTTAGAACCTTGGATCAGCTTGTGGATTAATATACACATAAAAGCCTACCATCTGCAAAAATATAAATCGATTCTATCTGCTTGGTTCAACAGATATGGACACTGTATCCGTTTAGTCGGTTATTAACACCCAGTACTGATCGTCGAAATTGAACCGTTAGCAGATAGAACCTTGGATCAGCGTGTGGATTAATATACACCTAAAAGCCTACCATCTGCGAAAATAAATCGATTCTATCTTGCTTGGTTCGATAGATAGGGACTACTTTCCTCTTAGTCGGTTAACCCCACCACTAGACGTCGAAATTGAACGTTAGCGATAGAAAGCCTTGATCCGCTGTGGATAATGTACACATAAAAACCTACCATCTGCTACAAAATCGTATTCTATATTTGCATTGGTTCAATAGATATGGATACTCTCCCTTTTAGTCGGTTAACCCACCCACTTTGACGTATAAATTGAACCGTTAAACGATAGAACCGGATCAGGTTGTGATTAATATACACATAAAAACCTATCATCTGCAAAACACAATCGATCTATCTTGCTGGTGCATAGATATGGACACTTATCCTTTTAGTCGGTTAACCCCGCCCACAATAGATATGGACACGTATCCTTTTAGTCGGTTACCCATCCACTTTGACGTAGAATTGATACCGTCAACGATAGAACCTTGTATCAGCTTGTGGATTAATCTAACACATAAATACCTGCCATCTGCGAAAAGATAGAATCGCTTCTATCTTGCTTGGTTCAATAGATGTGGACACTTATCCCTCCTTAGTCGGTAATAACCCCACCCACAATAGATATGGACACTTATCCCTTTAGTCGGTTAATCTCATCCATTGAAGTATAAATGAACCGTTAACGAGAGAACCTTGGATCAGCTTGTGGATTAATGTACACATAACACTCTATCATCTGCAAAACAATCGATTCTATCTTGCTTGGTTTCGAGTTTAGATATGGACACTTATCCCTTTTAGTCGGTTAACCCCACCCACATAGATATGGACACTTATCGTTTAGTCGTTAATCATCCACTTGACGTAGAATTGAACGTTAACGATAGAAACCTTGTATCAGCTTGGGGATTATATACACATAAAAACCTCACCATACTGCAAAATGAAGAAAATTCGATTCTATCTTGCTTGGTTCAATAGATATGGACACTTATACCTCTTAGTCGGTTACTCACTCCACTTGTAGACGTAGAATTGAACCTTAACGATAGAACCTTGATCAGCTCGTGGATAACTATACAAATAAAAACCTACCTCTGCAAAAATCAAAATTCGATCTATCTTGCTGTGTCAATAGATATGGAACTTATCCTTTTAGTCGGTTAACCCCACCCACAATAGATATGGACCCTTATCCCTTTTAGGTCGATTAATCCCATCCACTTTGACGTAGAAATTGAAACCGGTAACGATAGTAGACACCTTGTAATCAGCTTGGGGATTAATATACACATAAAAAACCTATCATCTGCAAAAGAAAATCGATTCTGATCTTGCTCCTTTAGTCGGCTAAACCCCGACCCACAATAGATCTGGACACTTATCCCTGTTAGTCGGTTAATCCAATCCACTTTGACGTAGGTGAAATTGAAACGTTTAAACGATAGAACATTGTAATCAGCTTGTGGATTATACACACATTAAAGCCTATCTTGCCAAATCCAAACGATTTTATCTTGGGTTCTATAGATCTATGGACACTTATCCCTTTTGTCGGTAAAACCCACCCACAATCGCTATGGTACACTTATCCCTTTAGTCGGTAACCCAATCCATTTGACGTAGAAAGTGAACCACGTAACGATAGACATCTGTATCAGCCTTGTGTGATTAATGCACAATTCAAAACCTCATCATCTGCAAAAAACCAAAATCGATTCTATCTTGCTTGGTTCAATAGATATGGACACTTGTCCCTTAGTCGGTTAACCCCACCCCCTTTTACGTTATTAAATTGAACAGTTAACGATTAGAACCTTGTATCAGGCTTGTGGATTATATACACATTAAAAAACTATCATCTGCAAAAAACAAAAATCGTTCTATCTTGTGCTTGGTTCAATAGATATGGACCATTATCCCTTTAGTCGGTTTAAACCCCACACACAATAGATATGGACACGTTACCCTTTTAGTCGGTTAACCCCATCCACTTTGAGGTAGAATTGAACCGTAACGATTAGAAAAACCTTGTATCAGCTTGGGATTAATACACACAATTAAAAACCTATTCATTTGCAAAAACAAAATCGATTCTATCTTGCTTGGTTCAATAGATATGGACACTTATCCCTTTTAGTCGGTTAACCCCACCCACTTTGACCGTATAAAGTGAACCGTTAACGATTGGAACCTTGGATCAGATTGTGGATTAATATACACATAAAAAACCATCACCTGCAAAAACAAAATCGATTCTATCTGGCTGGTTGCAATAGATATGGACACTTTATCCCTTTTATCCGGTTAACCCCACCACTTTGACGTATAAATTGAAACCATGTTAACGATTAGAAACCTGTGATTTCCAGATTGTGGATTAATATAAACTAAAAACATACCCTATGCAAAACTTAAAATCGATTCTATCGTGCTGTTTCAATAGATATGGACACTTTTCCCTTTTAGTTCGGTTAACCCACCAGTATGCGAGATTAGAATTGAACGTTAGCGATAGAACCTTTTTTCCTCAGCTTTTGGATTTTAATGTCACATAAAAACATACCATCTGCAAAAACAAAATTCGATTCTATCTTGCTGGTTCAATAGAAATGGAAACTTATCCCTTTTTTTTAGTCGGTTAAAAACCCAAGCACTTTGACGTAGGAAATGAGCCGTTAGGAATAGAACCTTGGAGCAGCTGTGGATTAATATACACATTAAATTCTATCATCTGTCCCAAAAACAAAATCGATTCTATCTTGTTTGGTTCAGTAGATATGGACACTATCCCTTTTTGTCGGGTAACCCCACCACCATAGATATGGACACTTCTCCCTTTTAGCCGGTTAACCCCCTCCACTGGACGTAGAAATGTTTTAACGTTAACGATAGAAACCTTGTATCAGATTGTGGATAATATACACATAAATAGCCTACCATCTGCGAAAATAAAATCGATTCTAGCTGCTTGGTTTAAAGATATGGACACTTATCCCTGTTAGGTCGGTTAACCCAAGCACTTTGACGTAGAAAATGAACCGTTAGGAATAGAAAAAAAACTTTGGATCAGTTTGCGGATTAATATAACACATAAAAACCTATCATCCCTGCAAAATAAATTCGATTTCTATTCTTGGCTGGGTTCAATAGAATTATGGACATTATCCTTTTAGTTCGGTTAACCTCACCGACATTTGACGTATACAATTGGACACCGTTAACGATAGAGCCTTGGCCCAGCTTGTGGATTAATATACACATAAAAGCCTATCATCTGCAAAAACAAAAATCGATTTATTCTTGGTTCAATAGATATGGACACTATCCCTTTTGTCGGTTAACCCCACCCACAATAGATATGGACATTCTCTCTTTTAGTCGGTTAACCCATCCACTTTAGGGTAGAAATTGAAAACGTTAGCGATAGAACCTTTCATCCAGCTTGTGGATTAATGTACACATAAAAATCTACCCATCTGCAAAAAAAATTTGATTCATCTGGCTTGGTTCAATAGATTGTATACTTTATCCCTTTTAGTCGGTTAACCCCACCCACTATGACGTAGAAATTGAACATTAAAGATCGCGCTTTGGATCAGTTGTGGGATTATATACACATAAAAAACCTACCATCTGCAAGAATAAAATTCGATTACTATCTTGAGTGTTTCAATAGATAGTTATTTTTTTTAAAACTTAACTTTTTTTTTTTCCCCTTTTAGTACGGTTAACCAACACACTGTGACGTAGAAATGGAACCGTTAACGATAGAACCTGGGATCAGCTTGGGATTACCTACCACACATAAAAACTTTCATCTGCAAGAACAAAATCAATTCTATCTTACTTGGTTTCAATCAGATATGGAAACTTATTCATTTTAGTCGGTTAACCCCACCCAGTAGGACGTAGAAATTGAAACCGTTAGCGATAGAAGCTTGGGACCGGCTTGCGGGATTAATATACACATTAAAAACCTATCATCTTGCCCCCCCCCTCTCCCCCAACAAATTCGATTCTATTTTTGACTTGGTACAATAGTATGTAAATTATCCCTTTTAGTCGGTTAACTGCCACCCACTATAACGTAGAAATTGAACCGTTAGCGATAGAACCTTGTATCAGCTTGTGGATTTAATACACACATAAAAAAACCTACCATCTGCAAAAATAAAAATCGAATCTATCTTGCTTGGTTCAATAGATCATGGATACGTATCCCTTTCAGGTCGGTTAACCCCACCAGTAGACCGTAGAAAATTGAACCGTTAGCGATTAGAACCTTTATCAGGTTGTGGATTAATGTACACATAAAAACCTACCCACCTGCAAAAAATAAAATCGATTTCGTCTTGCTTGTTAAATAGATATGAACACTTACTTCCCTTTTAGCGGTCAACCCCCCACTTGACGTAGAAATGAATCGTTAATGATAAGAACCTTGTATCAGGTTGTGGATTATATAACACATAAACACCTATCATCTGCCAAGAACAAAATCGTTTCTATCTTGCTTGGTTCAAATAGAATATGGACACTTATCCTTTTAGTCGGTTAACCCCACCAACACATAGATAGGGACACTTATCCTTTTTAGTCGGTTAACCCCATCCACCCTTTTGACGTTTAGAAAGAAATTGAACCGTTAAACGATAGAAACCTTGTGTGAGCTTGTGGATTAATATCCACATAAAAAATATCATCTGGCAAAAATAAATTCGAGTTCGTTTTGCTTGGTTCAATAGATAGGACACTTATCACTTTTTAGTCGGGTAACCCCCACCACTTGACGTATAAATCGGAACCGTTAACGATAGAACCTGGATCAGATGTGGATTAATATACACATAAATACCTACCATCTGCAGAAATAAAATCGATTTATCTTGCTTGGTTCAATAGCTATGGACCACTTATCCTTTAGGCGGTTAACCCCAAGCACTTTGACGTAAGAAATTGAACCGTTAGGAATAAATAGAACCTTGGATCAGCTGTGGCTTAATATTACACATAAAAAACCTTCATCTGCAAAAACCAAAAATCGATTCTATCTTGTTTTGGTTCAGTAGATATGGACACCCATCCCTTTTGTCGGTTAACCCCACCCCACAATAGATATTGGAAACTATCCCTTTTAGCGGGTTAACCCACCATCCACTTTGACGTAGGAAATTGAACCGTTAACGAAGAAAACCTTGTATCGGCCTTGTGGAATTATATACACATAGAAAACTAAGCTTCAAAAAAAAACGACTCTATCTGCTTGGTTCATAATTGGATACTATCCCTTTTAGTCGGTTAACATCACCCACTTTGACGTATAAATTGACCCGTACGATAGAGCCTTGGATCGCTTGTGGATTAATAGACAAATAAAAGGCTAATCATCTGCAAAAACAAAATCGATTCTATCTTGCTTGGGTTCAATAGAATATGGACACTTATCCTTTTGTCGGTTACCCCACCACAAATCAGATAGGACACTTTCCTTTTAGTCGGTTAAACCCATCCACTTGGCGTTAGAAATTTGGGAACCGTAGTACGATAAAACCTTGGATAAGCTGTTGATTAATACACACCATAAAAAACTTATCATCTGCAAGAAAAACATCAATTCTATCTTAACTTGGTCAAATAGATATGGACACTTATTCCTTTTTAAGTCGGTTAACACCACCAGTATGACGTAGAAATGAAACCGTTAGCGATAGAACCTTGGGCCGGCTTGCGGATTAATATACGCATTTAAAACCCTACCATCTGCCAAAAATAAAATCGATTCTGTCTTGCTTGGTTAATAGATAGGACACTTATCCCTTTAGTCGGTCAACCCCAACCCACTTTCGACGAGAAATTGAATCGTTAACGATTTAGAAACCTTGGGATCAGGTTGGGATAATCTACACATAAAACACCTATCATCTGCAAGCACAAAATCGATTCTATCTTGCGTGGTTCAATAGATATGGACACTTATCCCTTTTAGTCGGTTAAAACCCCAAGCAATTTTTTTTGGGGGGGGGGGGGGGGGGGGGGGGGGGGGTAAAAAAAAACCGTAGAAAGTGAATCGTAGCGATTAGAAACCTTGGATCAGCTTGTAGATTAATACACACATAAGAACTTGATCATCTGCAAGACAAAATCCATCTATCTATACTGGGTTCAATAGATCTGGACCACTTATTCCTTTTAGTCGGTTACCCCAAGCACTTTGACTTAAGAAATTGAACAGTTAGGAAATAGAACCTTGGGAATCAGCTTGTGGATAAATATACACATAAATTCTCTCATATGCAAAAAACAAAATCGTTCTATCTTGTTTGGTTCAGTAGATATGGACACTTATCCCTTTTGTCGTTAAACCCCACCCACAATAGATATGGACACTTATCCCTTTTAGCCGGTTACACCCCATCCACTTTCGGACGTAGAAATGAAACCGTTAGATAGGAACCTTGTATCCGATTGTGGATTTAATATACACACAAATACCTTACCCATCTGCGAAATAAAATCGATTCTATCTGCTTGGTTCAATAAGATATGGACACTTATCCCTTATAGTCGGTTAACCCAAGCACTTTGACCGTAGAAATTGAACGTTTAGGAATTAGAACTTGGATCAGCTGGCGGATTAATAACACATAAAAACTATCATCTTGCAAAAATAAATTCGATTCTATTGGTTGGTTCAAATAGATATGGACACTTATACACATTAGTCGGTTAAAAACCTCACCCACTTTGACGTATAATTTGAACCGTTAACGATAGAGCCTGGACCAGTTGTGGATTAATATACAAATTAAAAAAGCCTATCATCTGCAAACAAAATCGATTCTGAATCTTATCACTTTTTGTCGGTAAACCCCACCCACAATAGATATGGCACTATCCCTTTAAGTCGGTAACTCCATCACTTTGGCGTAGAAATTGAAAACGTTAGCGATAGAACCTTTCAACAGCTTGTGGATTAATGTACACCAAAAAATATACCATCTGCAAAAATAAATTCGATTCTATCTTGTTGTTCAATAGATATGTATACTTATCCTTTAGTCGGTTAACCCCACCCACTATGGACGTAGAAATTGATAACCATTAAAGATAGCGCCTTGGATCAGCTTGTGGATTATTATACACATAAAAAACTACCATATGCCGCAAATCAAAATCGATTCTATCTTGTGTTTCAATAGATATGTATACTTATCACTTTTAGGCGGTGAACCCAACCCACTTTGGACGTAGAAATTGAAAACGGTTAACGATTGAACCTTGGAGCAAGCTTGTGATTAATACAACACATAAAATACTTATCATCTTGCAAGAACAAAATCAATTCTATCTTACTTGGTTTAAATAGATATGGACACTTATTCTTTAGGCGGTTAAACCCCACCCAGTCGACGTAGAAATTGAACCGTTAGCGATAGAAGCTTGGACCGGATTGCGGATTAATCTACACATAAAAAACTATCATCTGCAAAAATAAATTCGATTCTATTGTGCTCGGTACAATAGATATGTATAATTATCCTTTTAGGCGGTTAAAAACCCCTCCCACCCACCTATAACGTAGAAATTGAAACCGTTAGCGATTAGAACCTTGTATCAGCTTGTGGATTAATATACACATAAAAACCTACATCTGCAAAAATAAAATCGAATATATCCTTGCTTGGTCAATGAGATAGGACACGTATCCTTTCAGTCGGTCTAACCACACCCAGTAGACGTAGAAAATTGAACCGTTAGCCGATAGAACCTTCACAGCTTGTGGATGTAATGTAACATAAAAACCTACCATCCTGCAAAATAAAATCGATTCGTTCTTGCTTGGTTCAATAGAGTGGACACTGACCCTATCCCTTTTAGCTCGGTCAACCCCACCCAACTTTGACGTAGAAAACTTGAATCGTTAACGATAGAACTTGGATCAGGTGTGGATTAATATACACATAAACACCTATCATCTGCCAAGAACAAATCGATCTATCTGCTTGGTTGCAATGATATTGGACACTTATCCCTTTTAGTCGGTTAACCCCACCCACAAAGATATGGGAACTTATCCCTTTAGTCGGTTAAACCCCATCCACTTTGACGTCGAAATTGAACCGTTAGCGATAGAACCCTTTCATCAGATGTGGATTAATGTACACATAAAAATATACCATCGGACAAAAATAAATTCGATTCTATCTGCTGTTCAATAGAATGTATACTTATCCCTTTTAGTCGGTAACCCACCCACTATGACGTAGAAATTGAAGCATTAAAGATTAGCGCCTTGGATCAGCTCGTGGTTATTATACACATAAAACCTCCATTGCAAAAATAAATTCGTTCTATCTTGCTTGGTTCAATGATATGTATACTTATCCCTTTTAGTCGTAACCCCACCACTTTGGACGTGAATTGAACCGTTACGATAGAACCTGGATCAGCTTGTGGATTAATACACACATAAAAACTTATCATATCGAGAAACAAAATCAATTCTATCTTACTTGGTCAATAGACTAGGGACACTTATTCCTCTTAGTCGGTTAACCCCACCAGTATGACGTAGAAATTGAACCGTTAGACGATAGAAAACTTGGACCGGCTGCGATTTAATATTACGCATAAAAAACCTACCATCTGCAAAAATAAATTCGATTCTATTGTGCTTGATGTACATAGATATGTATAATTATACCTTTTTGTCGGTTAACTCCACCCACTATAAACGTGAAATTGAAAACCGTTAGCGAAGAACCTTGTATCAGCTTGTGGATTAATATACACATAAAAAACTACCATCTGCAAAATAAAATCGAATCTATCTTGCTTGGTTCAATAGTATATGAACACTATCCCTTTCAGTCGTTAACCCACCCAGTATGACGTAGAAATTGAACGTTTTAGCGAAGAAACCCTTTCATCAGCTTGGGATTAATGTACACATAAAAACCTACCATTGCAAAAACTAAAATCGATTCTGTTTGCTTGGTTAAATAGATAATGGCCACTTATCCCTTTAGGCGGTCAACCCCACCCACTTTGACGTTAGAAATGGAACCGTTAGCGATAGAACCTTGGATCAGCTTTGGCTTAATACACACATAAAAAATTACATCGCCGAACAAAATCAATTTCTAATCTTACTTGGTTCTAATAGATATGGACACTTATTCCTTTAGTCGGTAACCCCAAGCAATTTGACGGAGAAATTGAACCGTTAGGAATAGAACCTTGGATCGCTGTGGAGTAAATATACACATAAATTCTATCATCTTGCACAAACAAAATCGTTCTATCTGTTGGCTTCAGTAGATATGGACATTATACTTTTTTTCGGTTAACCCCACCTACAATAGATATGGACACTATCCCTTTTAGCCGGTTAAACCCCACCCCTTGACGATAGAAGAAATGAACTGGTTAACGATAAGAAACCGTGATCAGATTGTGGATAATATACCACATAAATACATACCATCTGCGAAAATAAAATCGATTATATGCTTGGTTCATTAGATATGGGACACTTTACATTTTAGTCCTCCGGTAACCCCAAGCACTTTTGACGTAGAAATTCACCCGTTAGAATAGAACTTTTGGAATCAGCTTGCGGATTTACTATACACATAAAAACCTATCATCTGCAAAAATAAATTCGATTATATTTTGCCTTGGATTCATAGATATAGAAACTTATCCTTTTGTCGGTTAAAACCTCAACCCACTTTGACGTCTAAATTGAAACCGTTAACGATAGAGCCTTGGAACAGCTTGTGGAATGAATATAAACATAAAAGCCTATCATCTGCCAAAAACAAATCGATTCTATCTTGCTTGGTTCAATAGATAGGACAATTTCCCTTTTGTCGGTTAACCCACCCACAATAGACTATGACAAAAACTGATCTCCTTTTTAGGCGAGATTAACCCCATCCACTTGGGCGTAGAAATTGAACTTAGCGATAGATAGAACCTTCACAGCTTGTGGATTAATGTAAACATAAAAATCTACCATCTGCAAAAATAAATCGATTCTATCTGCTTGGTTCAATAGATATGTATACTTATCACTTTAGTCGGTTAAGCACAACACTATGAACGTAAGAAATTGAACCATTAAAGATAGGCCTCTTGGCTCAGCTTGTGGCTTATTTTATACACATAAAAACCACGCATCTGCAAAAAATAATTCGATTCTATCTTGCTGGTTTCAATAGAATGTATACTATCCCTTTTAGTCGGTTAACCCAACCCACTTTGACGTAGAACTTGGAACCGTTAACGATAGAACCTGGATCAGCTTGTGGATTTAATACACACATAAAACTTGTATCCATATGCAAGAACAAAATCAATTCTACTTACTGTGTTCACTAGATATGGACAATATTCCTTTAGTCGGTTAACCCCACCCAGTATGACGTACAAATTGAACCGTTAGCGGAAGACCTTGGACCGGCTTGCAGATAATATAAGATAAAAACCTACCATCTGCAAAAATCAAAGTCGATTCTATTTTGCTTGGTACAATCGATATGTATAATATCCTTTTATTCGTTAAATCCCCACTATAACGTAGAATTGAACCGTTAGCAGATAGACATCATCAGCTTGTGGATTAATGTAACACATAAAAACCTACCATCTGCCAAAAAATAAAATCGATTCTGGCTTTGCTTGGTTTAAATAGGGATAGGGACACTATCCTTTTAGTCCGGTCAACCCCACCCACTTTGTACGGAGAAAATTAAATCGTAACGATAGAACTTGGATCAGGTGTGGATTAATATAACATAAACACCTATCATCTGCAAGCACAAATCGATTTTCTATCTGTTGGTTCAATAGATATGGACACTTATCCCTATTAGTCGGTTAAACCCACCCACAATAGATATGGACACTTACCTTTTAGTCGGTTAACCCACCCATCTAACGTAGAAATGAACCGTTAGCGATAGAACCTTGGATCAGCTTGTGGATTAATATACACATAAAAACCTATCATCTGCAAAAAAAAATCGATTCTATCTTGCTTGGTTCAATAGATATGGACACTTATCCCTTTTAGTCGGTTAACCCCACACACTAAACGTAGAAATTGAACCGTTAACGATAGAACCTTAGATCAGCTTGTGGATTAAATACACATAAAAACCTATCATCTGCAAAAACAAAATCGATTCTATCTTGCTTGTTCAATAGATATGGACACTTATCCCTTTAGTCGGTTAAACCCACCAAGCTAACGTAGAAATTGAACCGTTAACGATAGAACCTTGATCAGCTTGTGGATTAAATACACATAAAAACTACCATCTGCAAAAACAAAATCGATTCTATCTTGCTGGTTCAATAGATATGGACACTATCCCTTTTAGTCGGTAACCCCACCCAGTATGACGTAGAATGACACCGTTAACGATAGAACCTTGGATCAGCTTGTGGATTAATACACACATAATAGCTACATCTGCAAAAATAAAATCGATTCTATCTTGCTGTTCAATAGAGTATGGACATTATCCATTTAGTCGGTAACCCCACCCAGTATGACGTAGAAATTGAACCGTTAGCGATAGAACCTGGATCAGCTTGTGGATTAATACACATAAAAACTTACCATCTGCAAAACAAAATCGATTCTCTTGCTGGTTCAATAGATATGGACACTTATCCCTTTAGTCGGTTAACCCCACCCAGTATGACGTAGAAATTGAACCGTTAGCGATAGAACTTGGATCAGCTGTGGATTAATATACACATAAAAACTACCATCTGCATCGATGTCTGTCTGCTTGTTCAATAGATATGGACACTTATCCCTTTTTAGTCGGTTAACACCACCAGTATGACGTAGAAATTGAACCGTTAGCGATAGAACCTTGGATCAGCTTGTGGATTAATATACACATAAAAACCTATCATCTGCAAAAACAAAATCGATTCTATCTTGCTTGGTTCAATAGATATGGACACTTATCCCTTTAGTCGGTTAACCCCACCCAGTATGACGTAGAATTGAACGCTAGCGATAGACCTTGGATCAGCTTGTGGATTATATACACATAAAAACCTATCATCGCAAAAACAAAGTCGATTCTATCTGCTGTGTCAATAGATATGGACACTTATCTTTTAGTCGGTTAACACAACAGTATGACGTAGAAATTTTGAACCGTAACGATAGAACTTGGATCGGCTTGTGGATAATATACACATAAAAAACCTATCATCTGCAAAAACATAATCGATGTCTCTTGCTTGGTCAAAGATATGGACACGTATCCCTTTTAGTCGGTTAACCCACCCAGCTATGACGTAGAAATTGAACCG
The DNA here is from genome assembly GCA_029619165.1 of Eurosta solidaginis. Classification (NCBI taxonomy): domain Eukaryota; kingdom Metazoa; phylum Arthropoda; class Insecta; order Diptera; family Tephritidae; genus Eurosta; species Eurosta solidaginis. Next base: position 14,164 of record JARSSU010013596.1, read on the forward strand.
TTAGCGATAGAACCTTGGATCAGCTTGTGATAATATACACATAAAAACCTACATCTGCAAAAACAAATCGATTCTATCTTGCTTGGTCAATAGATATGGACACTTATCCCTTTTAGTCGGTTAACCCCACCCAGTTTGACGTAGAAATTGAACAGTTACGATAGAACCTTGGATCAGCTTGTGGATTATATACACATAAAAACCTACCATCTGCAAAATAAAATCGATTCTGTCTTGCTTGGTTCAATAGATATGGACACTTATCCCTTTTAGTCGGTTAACCCCACCCAGTATGACGTAGAAAGTGAACCGTTTAGCGATAGAACCTTGGATCAGCTTGTGGATTAATATCACACTAAAAACCTACCATCTGCAAAAATAAAATCGATTCTGTCTTGCTTGGTTCAATAGATATGGACACTTATCCCTTTTAGTCGGTTACCCCACACAGTATGACGTAGAAATTGAACCGTTAGCGATAGAACCTTGGATCAGCTTGTGGATTAATGTACACATAAAAACCTACCATCTGCAAAATAATCGATTCTATCTTGCTTGGTTCAATAGATATGGACACTTACCTTTAGTCGGTTAACCCCACAGGTTATGACGTAGAAATTGAACCGTTACGACAGAATCTTGGATCAGCTTGTGGATAATATACACATAAAAACCTACCATCTGCAAAATAAAATCGATTCTGTCTTGCTTGGTTCAATAGATATGGACACTTATCCCCTTTTAGTCGGTTAACCCCACCCAGTATGACGTAGAATTGAACCGTTAGCGATAGAACCTTGGATCAGCTGTGGATTAATAGTCACATAAAAACCTACCATCTGCAAAAATAAAATCGATTCTGTCTTGCTTGGTTCAATAGATATGGACACTTATCCCTTTTAGTCGGTTAACCCACCCAGTATGACGTAGAAATTGAACGTTAGCGATAGAACCTTGGATCAGCTTGTGGTTAATATACACATAAAAACCTACCATCTGCAAAAACAAAATCCGATTCGTCTTGCTTGGTTCATAGATATGGACACTATCCCTTTTAGTCGGTTAACCCCACACAGTATGACGTAGAAATTGAACCGGTAGCGATAGAACCTTGGATCAGCTGGTGGATTAATATACACATAAAAACCTACCATCTGCAAAATAAAATCGATTCGTCTTGCTTGGTTCAATAGATATGGACACTTATCCCTTTTAGTCGGTTCACCCCACCAGTATGACGTAGAAATTGAACCGCTAGCGATAGAACCTTGGATCAGCTTGGGATTAATGTGCACATAAAAACCTACCATCTGCCAAAAATAAAATCGATTCTGTCTGCTTGGTTCAATAGATAGGGACACTTACCCTTTTAGTCGGTTACCACCCAGTATGACGTAGAACATTGAACCGTTAGCGATAGAACCTTGGATCAGCTTGTGGATAATACACATAAAAACCTACATCTGCAAAAACAAATCGATTCTATCTTGCTTGGTTCAATAGATATGGACACTTATCCCTTTTAGTCGGTTAACCCCACCCAGTATGACGTAGAAATTGAACGTTAGCGATAGAACCTTGGATCAGCTTGTGGATTAATCTACACATAAAAAACCTATCATCTGCAAAAACAAAATCGATTCTATCTTGCTTGGTTCAATAGATATGGACACTTTTCCCTTTTAGTCGGTTAACCCCACCCAGTATGACGTAGAAATTGAACCGTTAGCGATAGACCTTTGGATCAGCTTGTGGAGTAATATACACATAAAAACCTATCATCTGCAAAAACAAAATCGATTCTATCTTGCTTGGTTCAATAGATATGGACACTTATCCCTTTTAGTCGGTTAACCCCACCCAGTATGACGTAGAAATTGAACCGTTAGCGATAGAACCTTGGATCAGCTTGTGGATAATATACACATAAAAACCTATCATCTGCAAAACACAAAATCGATTCTGTCTTGCTTGGTTCAATAGATATGGACACTTATCCCTTTTAGTCGGTTAACCCACCCAGTATGACGTAGAAATTGAACCGTTAGCGATAGAACCTTGGATCAGCTTGTGGATTAATATACACATAAAAAACCTACCATCTGCAAAAACAAATCGATTCTATCTTGCTTGGTTCAATAGATATGGACACTTATCCCTATTAGTCGGTTAACCCCACCCAGTATGACGTAGAAATTGAACCGTTAGCGATAGAACCTGGATCAGCTTGTGGATTAATATACACATAAAAACTATCATCTGCAAAAATAAATCGATTCTGTCTTGCTGGTTCATAGATATGGACACTTATCCCTTTTAGTCGGTTAACCCCACACAGTATGACGTAGAAAATTGAACCGTTAGCGATAGAACCTTGGATCAGCTTGTGGATTAATGTACACATAAAAACCTACCATCTGCAAAAATAAAATCGATTCTGTCTTGCTTGGTTCAATAGATATGGACACTTATCCCTTTTAGTCGGTTAACCCCACCCAGTATGACGTAGAAATTGAACCGTTAGCGATAGAACCTTGGATCAGCTTTGTGGATTAATATACACATAAAAACCTATCATCTGCAAAAATAAAATCGATTCTGTCTTGCTTGGTTCACTAGATATGGACACTTATCCCTTTTAGTCGGTTAACCCCACCCAGTATAACGTAGAAATTGACCGTTAGCGATAGAACCTTGATCAGCTTGTGGATTAATATACACATAAAACCTATCATCTGCAAAAACAAAATCGATTCTATCTTGCTTGGTTCAATAGATGTGGACACTTATCCCTTTTAGTCGGTTAACCCCACCCACTTTGACGTAGAAATTGAACGTTAGCGACAGAACCTTGGATCAGCTTGTGGATTAATAGTACACATAAAACCTACCATCTGCAAAACTAAATCGATTCTATCTTGCTTGGTTCAATAGATATGGACACTTATCCCTTTAGTCGGTTAAACCCCACCCAGTATGACGTAGAAATTGAACCGTTAACGATAGAACTTGGATCAGCTTTGGATTAATATACACATAAAACCTATCATCTGCAAAAACAAAATCGATCTGTCTTGCTTGGTTCAATAGATATGGACACTTATCCCTTTTAGTCGGTTAACCCCACCAGTAGACGTTAGAAATTGAACGTTAGCGATAGACCTTGGATCGCTTTGGATAATATACACATAAAAACTACATCTGCAAAATAAAATCGATTCTGTCTTGCTTGGTTCAATAGATATGGACACTTATCCCTCTTAGTCGGTTTAACCCAACACGTATGACGT